>NDGM011167508.1:0-14282 GCA_002564305.1 Octomys mimax | reverse complement strand
TGGGTTGGTGGAGAAATGGATGGGTGAATGGGTGAGTGGATGGATGGAGAAATTGATGGGTGGAGAAATGGATAGGTGGATTGGTGGATGGATAGAGAAATGGATGAGTGGATGGGTGGATGGATGGATGGATGGATGGAGAAATGGGTAGGTAAATGGGTGGATGGAGAAATGGATGGGTGGATGGATGGTTAGATGGGAAATAGATGGGTGGAGAAATGGACAAGAGGGTGGGTTGGTGGATGGATGGAGAAATTGATGGGTGGATGGATGGATGGGTGGAAAAATTGGTAGACAGGTGGATGGATGGATGAGTGGGTGGAGAAATGGACAGGTGGGTGGGTGGATGGATGGAGAAATTGATGGGCGGAGAAATGGATACTTGGATGGGTGGATGGATGGAGAAATGGATGAGTGGATAGGTGGATGGAAGGAAGGAAGGAAGAAAGGAAGGAAGGAAGGAAGGAAGGATGGATGGATGGATGGATGGATGGATGGATGGATGGATGGATGGATGGAGAAATAGAGAAATGGATGGATGGATGAATAGAGAGATGGATGGAGAGGTAAGTGAGTTGAGAGCGAGACAGATGTATAGAGACAGACACATTTGATATACAGACCCAGGCACTTTCATATCTGGCTCTAAACTGGTCCATGGATTGATGAGCTCTTCTATAATTACTTTTCTGTTCTGTGGAAGAAACTGCCATGTTAGCAGCCCCACACGATTGGTCACCTCTCCTCTCCTGAGCCAGATTCTGGCTCCAGTCAGGCCTCTGCTCAGGATCTCACTAGCTGAAGCCTGACCATCCAGGGACCCCCATCTCTAAATCGAAGCTCACTGGCAGGCAGAGCCCTACCCTACATGCCTGAAGCCCTTGGCTCTGCGGCTGGCACCACTCCCTGCCCAGTGTCCCCGCATGGCATGACAGTGCTCTTCCTTCCAGGGCAGCAGGAGGGCACCACTTCTTTGTGTCTCCTTTAAGCGTCACCTGACCAGATCAGGTCCACCAGGGACAGACTCCCCGCAATGAACTCAGTACTTGTACTCTTGCAACTCCTACAAACCCCTTTACCTTTCTTGAGGGCTGCAGTCTAATCACGGGAGAGATGTTTTGTCCACATTCGAGGGGAGGGGAGGCGTTGCTCACACACACCGGGACGGCAGTTGGGGGGACCATCTGGGAAGTCTGTTTACTGTCTGTCAGGAAGAAATGCTACTTTAATTTTGTGTCTGATGGTTTCTGGCTCTTGGGGTTTTCTGATACTATTTGGTTATGAATCTGAAAGCCCCAAGCTCATCTGTGAAGTGGAATCGCTGCTGTCCTCCCTGCAGAATCACCGGAGAGGTTTTGGGTTGCCAAGGCTGAGACCTCCACTCAGACATATAACAGTGAAGGAAATCCATGAGTGGCCTCAGGCATGGCTTGCTCAGGGTCCCCCTATCTCTCTCTCTGATGTTCCCTTTCTTGGCTCACCCCTCCCCAAGTCCAGGGCATGTCCTGCCTGCGGAGGTCTGTGTGGGTGTTGGGTTTTCCACCGAAGGCCAGCGCGTCTCCTTCTCCACACCTCAAGCAATTGGGTGATGACGCTGCAGAGAAGCAGAGGATGGCGCCGAGCTCACAGACACAGTTACGGCTGTGACCACACAGGCCCCTGGGCTGGTGCCAGGGTACAAAGGGGCCCCACCCCTGTTCTAACACAGTCTCTGGGGACAGAGCAGGGAGGAGACGAATCCAGAACTGAATGCAAAGGGGGAAGGAGGCGCTTCCACAGACGTATGCCACGGAAGCCTTTCCCACTTGGCAAGCATGGGGACAATGGGTGGTGGCCCCAGGTGACTCAGACACAGGACACACCCTCCTTGGCTGCCAGCTCTGGATCCTACCAGGAAGCCTGACCAGCTCCATGTGGTCCAGAGCACCCACCCACCCAATCTCCTCCCATCTTTCAGAGAGAGGTGTAAGCGCAGACGAGCTGGCTTCACCCTAAGGGTCGCCCAGCTGCCCACTTGGCCATGTCCCTTTCTGGAGCTCACAGTGATGACAGCCCATTCCCCGCCATGCAGGGCAGAGGCCCCTGCTTTCTTGCTGGCCAACAGCTGGGCCATGCTTGGCTCCGATGGGTGGCTAGGAGCCCACGGCTGGAACCTGCAAGCCAAGTTCAGCGGCTGCCTGCTGGGGTGTTCCGGCAGCAGAAATGCTGAAACTATGCCCAAGATTCATTTATGTCCACAGGCACCAATCGGGACCATTCCCAGAATATCAGGCCTGATCTCTGGTGGTCTAGGGGTTCCATGGGGCAAGCACTACACAGACAAGGCAGACCAGAAGCAGCGCCAGCAGGGCTGCCAGCCCTCCCGGGAGGTGCTCCGCCGAGGCCTCAAAGATTCCCTTACTACAGAATTTTTCCCAAGGTTTCTCCTTAGGAAGAGACGCAATTTTGTCCCATCTGCTCTGTGATGTCGGCAAGGTAGCCAGGGAGCGCATCTGGCCTACGAGAGGGTCTACTGTGTCTTTAATGCTCATCAAAGCTTAATCAAGCGTCTGATCAACTGTTCTATTCTCTTGGGGCCACTGTTCATAGACTTTAAGGCAAAAACCCCACAGCGAGCGGGGGTCAGGGAAGCAAGGCCTGGGGTGAGCAGCCGGAAAAGACACAAAAATCCAGGGGCACAGGCACGAGCAGTCCTGTGAACAACGCGAACAGGGTGCCCTCAGCATCCTTCGGGCTCCACTTGTCAGAGCAGCTCACCCTGGTCCGGCGTGTGGTGCCCGACAGCCAGGTCTCAGCCCAACGAGAGTGTGTCAGCTTTGTTGATCAGATGGACAGTGGCCTCTGGAGCAGGCAGCCTGTTTCTTCTGGTTTCCAGAACAGCCGAGCCTTCCTGCAGGGATGACCCGCACAGGAATGTCTTCACAGGCAGCTGGTCTTTAACCAGTTACAAGCTACATGTCCTTTTTATTTAATCTGGTTTTTGAGTTATCTCTGCTTCAAATGCAGGCCCACTGTCGCTGCCAACAATGAAGGGCAGGCCACGTCTAGGGATATTTTTGTACAGCAGGACCCCACACATTGTCTTTCTAGTGTGGGTCCACAATGGGAGGTCGGGGCTGCCGGAACAGATGCTGATCCTGAGCTGGCTGCAGGGTTAGCCTGCTGTGCAGATCAGCCCTGCAGTAGAGTTCTGACTACAATAGTTTTGTCCAAGGTGACCGCAGCATGTCCAGCCTGTTGGACTCTGTTCCTAACAGAGCTCTATCCACGTTTGAACAGGGTTCCCTCGGCATCCTTCGGGCTCCACTTGTCAGAGCAGCTCATCCTGGTCCGGCATGTGGTGCCCGGACAGCCAGGTCTCAGCCTCCTGGATCAGAAGGACAGTGGATGCCCGCTGGAGCACCAAGCCAGTTTCTCCCGGGTTTCTAGCACAGCTTTTGTGCCTTCCCAGGAGACAGCTTGGGTGCCATCCATCAGAAATGCAGTGAAGGGGAACCAAACTGTTGTTCTTCTTGGAGGTTGAGTTCAGGGCCACTGAGGTTTGGGTTCAGAGCTGGAGTCTCTGTGAAGAGGGGCTGGCTGCCAGGAGCCAGCCGAGGGCAGAACTTCTCTGCACTTCGTAGGTCCCGGAAGGTGTGCCAGCGGGCTGTGGGTGGCAGAAGACTGAGCCAACCTGTGCAGAGGGCACCTGTGCCCACACCAGGAGCTTGGAGACCTTGAACTGGCTTTACAGGAGAGGGGCCCCGTTTGATGCAAGTGGGGGCTGCCTTGGGCCAGAGCTGGATCACCAGCGGAGCACAATGCGCCGCCAGCCCCGGCTGAGTCCTTCGTCCACACTTCTGCAAGCGAGTCTCAAATTTCCAAGTTTATGATTATGAGGCATTTCAAGCCGACTGATGCACTATTCTTACTCCCAGGCTACACTCAGATTCAGTATTCAGTCCGGGACAGTGACCCCTAGGGCGACGGAGGCGGGTCACGCCCAGGATTGGTGTGGGGCACACAGCCATGTACACGTACAGGAATTCACATTTGATGAAGGGTCTGTCAGTCCCACAGGATCTGCCCTGGCAGAGTTTCTTTTCTGTGGGGCCCCGGTGGGTAACTTCAGTGACACGAGGCATGTTCACTGGCTTCTTTCCTGCCTCTGAGGTCTGCCGGGAGAGCAGCACAGGACTGATCTAAGGCATCACGGCCGGGTAGCATTACAGCCCGTTTGGACATGCTCAGAGAGGATTGTGTTCACCCAAGTTTCAGAATCAACCACAGCGGCAGGGACGTCTTACTTTAACCAGGCTGCGCCCCATCTAAAACACCTTGGCGTCCTTCAGCATCAAGCAGTCAGAAGGAGCTGCTGACAGTAGAGCAGGAGGCGGTGGTGCGGGAGACAGGCCTGGTGGTGGTGGGGTCACAGCTGGGTGGGCACTTGGGGATGATAAATGTGAGAAGGCAGTGGCGGGTCGGACTCCAGGACCTTGGGAGGAGCAGGATGAAGCTTTTCTCGCTTGGGCTGAGTCTGAGAGTCTCTAGAGGCCTTGCGGCGTTGTTTCTATGACTTGCTTTCTTGTCACGTGGCACACAGGTGTGGAGCCAAGGTGGGAGAGTTTTCAAGGGCAGGTGAGTCCAAGTGAGCAGGCCCTTATCTCAGGATTTTCCCAGTTGATGAGCCTTATAGGAGGAAGTTGTAAGCAGAGAAAGGCATGTCAATTGCCCACTCATGCTTCCTGAGACATCTGCCAGCCACAGGCTCACGGTGAGGCGGCATGGCTGATGGCCAGGCCCGAAGGTGAGCCTTTAGTTCACGCCTCAGGGAGGAGAGTTTTCAGAACTTCAGGATTGCTGTTATTTGTCTCAGGCTGATGCAGGTGTTGTGTCTTTCTCAGGGAACAGTCAAAGTTGTAAATAAGGGAGGCTGCCCGGCTTGGTGCGCTCTCCTCCCCGCTGTCTGTGCCCGGCAGAAGAGCCGAGAGGTGGGAGTCCCAGGTCCCGGTGACGGCAACTTCTAGGCAGAGGGAAGCTTTGAAGGCAGAGAGCTCTGTGTTGTGGTCTACCTGGGGTGCCCCTGGGGGCCTCGCTGGAATCAGGCAGCCAGACAGGCAGACAGATAGCGTCCTCCTCCCTCTAGGGTGTTATGTGAGCCACTCCAGCAGGGAGCCACAAATCCTCCTCCAGACCTCCAAGGGGACTTGGGAAACCTTGAGGTCATGCCTTCCCACTGGACCCTGCACAGGTCCCTTCTCCATCCACGATGGCCAAAACCAGTGACCCAAGAGGCCAGCATGGTCAGCCTTCCTGGCCAATGCACCAGGTGCTACAGCAAACAGAAAAACCGAAACGACAGCTAGGATTCGGAGGCAGATTCATTTATGTGGCTCTGCATTAATGAGGACCATTGCCAAGGTGTCAGACCCTGATCTCTGGTGGTCGAGGGCTCACATTGGATAGGCGAGCTGGAATACAGAGGCAGAATGGCTTGACTCCTGGGGTGCACTGCAGTGACCAGCCATGTGTCACAGTAACCAGCCATGTGCCGCAGTGACCAGCCACATATCACAGTGACCAGCCACACATCACAGTGACCAGCCATTTCTAAGAAACCACAAACAACAGGAACTAGAATAGGAAGTATTTCCTGGGCAACTAAGCAGCTCGAGTGTCCTGGCTGGTGAGAGGGAGGCATTTTTCTGTTACAGGGACACCTTACCCAGGTTTTAAAAAAATGAACAAACCAGCATGTTTCTTTCTAAGGTTCAGCCTTCTCGAGGCCAGCATGGCCAGTTGGTGTGAAGCAGCAGAAACTCTGGGCCAGTTGAAGGCCCAGAGAGAAGGTGGGGTGCACTCCCAAGACCTGTGTGATGGCTCTGTCCCCTATGTGCCTTTCTCGGGGAGACCCCACCCCAGGATGTCAAGCCTCAGTTCTGGAGGAGGGGAGAGGCTGGTTCTGTGTGCCCCAGCTCCCAAGCTTGGAAATCTCTGTGATGCTCACACGGACTCCTGCAGCAGGGAGTCCTTTGTCCCCCACCAAAGCCTCACACTCAGGGAAGGCCACCTGGCCCATTAGGTCCCTGCTGACTTCCAAGACTGTCCTGGGGCAGATCTGGCTCCAGGGCCCTTGGTGTTCCCTGGACATCCACAGTGGTCAGGAGCCACTCTGACGCAGAGCCAGCACCAGCTCTGCCATCAGCCCCGCACAGCCAGGAC
This sequence comes from Octomys mimax, assembly GCA_002564305.1. NCBI lineage: Eukaryota > Metazoa > Chordata > Mammalia > Rodentia > Octodontidae > Octomys > Octomys mimax. Next base: position 8,081 of record NDGM011167508.1, on the reverse strand, counting down.
ACAAGTCCAGGACACGAGTGGCGGCGGAGTTCGAAAGGCAGGAAGAAGCTGCACTGAGCTCTCCGGCTGCCTCATCTCCCTTTGTCCCCAGCTGCTCTCTCCACAGGATGCTCAGCTTATGGGAGGGAAGGGGGGGCTGGGGGGGCAGCAGAGGCACCTTCCTCTCCCTTCACCTCTCCCTTCATTAAAGGTGACACCTCTCGTTTAGTGGGAAGGGTTTAAGAGCTGTCCTGAAGCGCCCGTCCTGACACCTCCAGATTTTTCTCTGTTAAGAACCTGAAAAATATGCAAATGTTCCGCATGGCACCAGCACGCTTTTTCTTTAATGGGTTGGTCCTGATGAAGACTGATTGGATTCTAAAGTAGCTGGTTTTTCTCCAGCCCTGGGCCCGTTATCGTCCTTCTGCCTTAAATGAGTTCTGCCATATTTCAAACCTCTGCTGAGAGCGCAGTGGAGACAGCTTATTACAACAAATCACCCCAAGCCAGCTCTTGCACAACATGAACCCTAGGTGAGGGCCCCCAGGATCCCAACTTTCAGCTGCCTCTGCCTCTGGGTGCAGCTAGGTGGGGCAGGGTGGCCTCAACCCTGGGCTGCCTCAGAGAAAAACCATGTCAGCTTTCCAAGGGGACCAGGAGATGCCTGCATGACCCACAGTGTGGTGCTCATGGCCACATCACTGAGGGGCTCGGCAACCTGGGAGACATGGCCCCCTCCCCGTGAGATGGGCACTCGGAGGAGGCCTGGAGCAGTCCTGGCCCCCTGCACACCTGGCCTGCAGTGAAGATGGGGTTGGAAGTGTACGCCTAGAGCCTGTGTGGTCCTCAGTCCATGGGGACCAAACCCTGGAGCAAGGTCCCTTGGATTTAGGGCATTTCCACCTCTTATCTAGCCAGGTAGAATTGGGGACACTGTGCATCCAGTGTAACCAGCTGATTGTGTGCTTGGTGGCACATTCTGAAAATGATAGAGTAAAATGAGGTCCTGCCTTGGGAAGAGGTGGTGACAGGCAGCCACACGCTCCTCCAGGGATGGCTTTGAGGACCCAAGACCTGTGTCTCTCACGGGCCTTGTGAGAGGTTTGACCTCTTGCTATCACAAAAATGAAATTCTTAATAGCTAACAAATCTTGGGTCCTCCTTTGCCCTCTGCAATCCGCAACCCAACCCTTGGTCCTCTGTCCTCATGGAGAAAGGTGCTTCAGGGGCAAGATTATCGAGCTGTGCTGTGGTTACCAGCAATGTGGCTTTCTGGTTTGTGTCAGGACCCACATGGGGAAGGCTGGAGTCCCACATGGAACCTCAGGAATGAACAGAGGAACAAAGGTGGACATTCCAGGGGACAGAGGCTGGAGGCTGCAGCCCTGTGTGCTTGTACGGGCAGCTGCTCCTGATGGCCACACCAGGGAAGACATGCCCCCAGGACAAGCCTCTCACCAGCAGCTTTCTGTGCCAATCGAGTGCAGTCCCAAGCTACCTGCGAGCTGTTGTCGTGGTCCCCAAGTCATCAGTGAAGTTGAGACGCAGAGATTGCTCACAGCCTAAGGAAAGGAAGCCAGAAGGGAGGGCAGGGTGGCCAGGCTGCAGGCCTCTCAGGGCTGCTCGGGGCCAGCCAGCGCTGGAGACTCTGCCTGGCTAGGACACAAGGCACTCATGGATGGCACTCCGGCCTCATGTAGGTTGAAGTGAAGCCACTTGCAGAAGTTGCTTCACAGAACATTTTCAAGAAAACCGTAATGTAAAAAATAGGAGAGGAAACAGAAGCACTCAGACTCCTGTGCAGAAATAAAGGGGACTCACAGGAAGAAATCATCCAGAGGTTCTTTATTGCTTGTCTCCTCAAAACAGTGCTAAAAAAGAAGAAAGGATCATCAGACCAAATCAGTACGATATATTTGTTCTTAAATTTTTCAGTAGCATCTCATGGAATTTTTATTGGAAGGCTTATTTAAATTGTCTGGGGAAGATGAAAAGTTGTCAAAATATTGGGCTCACTGTCCCTAACAGAGGTCCTGAGAAGTGACAGGGACAGAGCTCCTGAGGGGACAATAGGTGCTCCACATCTGCAATTGCTCATCTTGATGACTCTGTCTATTGATAAACAAAGGAAGGATGTGCAGCTGTCTGAGAGGTGCTGTGTGTGTGTGTCTGGACACATACACAACGGTTCAAATGCCAGCAATCACCACAAACACAGCACAACAGTCACCACCACAAATGTGAGGATCCCCACGCTAGCCACAGCACCAGCAGCCACTACCTCAACCACAACAGCAGAACATCACCAACAACATCTATGACATCATCAGCGATCAACAGTACAACACCCACCACCACACACCAACAATCACCACCTCAACTACAAGCATAGTGACATCAGCAACAATAGTAGCAATCCCCCCTCCACAACACTAACAACTACCATCATGACCACAACTGCAATAACAGCATCAACAACAACACCTACGACATCATCAGCAATGGCCACCGCAGCATCAACCCCAGCTATAACATCAGCAGCCCCTCCTCAAGCACAACCACAGTAATGCCACTGGCAGCCAGTACAACACATAGCACCACAAGGACAATGACCACCAAGACCACACCAAGCACCACAGCTACATCAGCAGTCACCACAACTGGAATACCCATATCAGCAGCAATGAGCAAAATGACATGATCAACAAACACAATTACCCCAACACTACACACAACTTCAATGTCAAAAGCCACACCACAACAGTAACCATGGCAATATCAAGAACAGCATCATCAACAACAGCAAGAAAAGTAACCACAATCATAACAGCATCATCCATAATTACCACCACAGTCACAGCAATCACCCTGACATCAACCACTGTAGCCATCACCATGACCACGTGGCCAACAACTCCATGACAACATCATCCAACACAATTATAAAATCAATAACCACCACTTCACCCACAACCACAATGACATCATCAACAAACACCACAGCAGCCACACATTGACAACCACAACATCAACCACCACCAATATCATAATAAAACAACTACCACAATTTTTTGTGGCACTAGGAATTGGCTTGCTAGGCAGGTGCTGTGCCACTTAACTATGGCAGGTGCTGTGCCACTTAACTATATCTCCAGCCCACAACTACCACAACTGTAACATAAGCAACAACCACAGAATGACTGCCACTATAGCAACATCAATGACTGCAAACACCCTGGCTATTACAACAGCAGTAGCACCCAAGCAAGAGAATGCCAGATCTGGACGTCAGCGTCACCTGCCCACATGTGGCAACAGTGGTACCCGTTCTGCCCTGAACCCGGTCCTGCAGGTCAGCCTCCAGCTGAGACTGCAGCTGTGCGGAGGGGCTGTCCAACCTGGGCCATCTATCAGGGTGTTTACTTTCTGCCTGCCACACAGCACTGTGATGGCAGGGGCTGCTCCCACCTCTCAGGTCTGTCACCCTGGGAGCAACTGTGTACACACAAGGGTCCTTAAGCCTGCAGAATGAAAGATGGCCAGGGTGTCTGCACATGCACAGACCTGACAACAGCCTCCTGGTCCTGAGGGGTCCCTGGGCTGCTCTGTGGTGCTGGGGTGTCCTCTACATACTGGTGCCCACCCTTCCCTCCAGACAGCCATCAACACGAGCTCAGTGCCCACCCTGTGAGCCAAGGTCCACACCATGCCTCCCCAGGAGCAGAGTCAGAGGGGAGCTGACTCGCCAGGCCGCCCAGGCCACATAAGGCCAGCTCCAGTCTGTGTCAGGATGTGGTCACAGCCCCTTCCCACCCACCACCTCTCAGCATTCACATCACCAGGAGTCCAGTACAGTCAACTCAACTGCCTGCTGGGACTTTTAGGGTGTTTCTAGGGTCCCCAGTTTTAAACAGGTGATGGTTGGGGATGGGCATGTGGCTCACTAGGGAGCACTGTCCAGCATGCAGCGGGCCCTGGGTTCCCTCCCTGCACCACAGATGAGATGAATCTTGGGTTTCACAAGGGCGGCGTTGGGCTGTGTCCTTCTCACAGTCCGGGGGACAGGGTACTCAGCCTGTGGGCTGCAGACCCAGAGTTCCTCTGTCATATTTGTCTTTGTCTAGGGGCATTTTAGAGGCCACTGGGGTGCAGGGTGAAGTAGATGAACTCCCTGATCACCCTGGGGACACTCAGGGAGCTGAACTGGGCTGGGTAGGGCAGTGGGGTACCCTCTGTGTACGGGACTTTCTGGGCCATCAGGCACAGCTGGCCTCCTGAAACTCTCCCTTAATGGGGTGGCCCCTACTCAGCAGGATGTGATCTAGGTCTCCAGGAGCTGGGATGATGTCCTAACAGGAAAGCAAACCTTCGTACCCAGTGCTGGAGCCAGGTGTGGCGGGAGGGCACTGCAGAGCCCAAGCTGGGGTACACAGGTTCCTCGAGGCACAGGAAGCAGGGTGCTCATCTCCCCCTCAGGGCAGAAGCCATCAGGACAATGCTCAGCAGTGCCGGGAACAATGACAAATTCATTCTCCCTTTCCCTCTGGTCATGGGGTCTGCAGAATAGACTGCTCCGAACTACACAGGTCGGGCACAAGCCCACAGCGAGCTCCCCTCTGGGCCCCTGGCCTGCACCACCCTGGCTCACAAGGGGCCAGAACTCTGGATGAGGCCTTGGCATCCGCGGCTGGCACCTCTTGTCCTACGACTCCGCTGAAACAGGCAGAAATCTCCATCTGCCCATGAAGCAGCCGGAAGACAACACACTTCAGTGACGAAACCACAGCAAGTCACCCGTGAGCTAATCTCTGCCGTGTGGGAATAATTCAGTTACGGAGGGCTACGGCTCAGCACGCAGGGACTGCGCTAAAACACGCTGATTCTGAGCAGTTCCTTCAATTCTTTCAGAATTGTGGATCATTGCAAAAGTCCGGTACGAGGAGGTGAAGTATCCCAAGGAAACCAGAAGCCGACAACATAAGCCTACAGAGAACGCCTACACTCATCAGCTTCTTAAGATTGTGGAAACGTTGCAACTTTTCCCCCTTCTAAACAGATATTCTCTTCCCGGAATATGATCACACACACACACACACACACACACACACACACACACACACACGGCGGGCGCCAAGTCCCAGAGCCTCCTGCCTGCATCCACCTGATGGCCACTCTAGCCACCGACAGCCCTACCTTACAGAGGCCGCGGAGCTGTTCCTCCAAGGCCACGCCGCCCACCACGCCGCCCGCCAGCGTGAGCGTCAGGGAGGCCGGTAGGCGTCCAGGCTGCGGGCCGCACGCGCGCCAGGGAACCGCTCCGCCTTCCGCCTGCGAGGCTGAGCCGAGGGGGAGGCGCCTTTGCCCACTTCCGGCGCCCATTGAGTCTGGGTCCAGCTGAGATCCTAGCTCCCTCGGCATCCGCCGGAGCCCCACACTGGCCTCTCTGCAGGGCTGGCGCTGGATCTTCAGACCCTAGAGGGCCCGCCTGCTGCCCTGAGCCCGCCTGGCTCCCCCTGCAGGGAGAGAAGCTGAGGTGCTGCAGTGGATCCTGTTGGTCCACGTCCTTCTGCAGTGCCGGGCACTGCCGGCCCCTCGGAGTGCCCCCTTCAGGACACGTGGGGTGCCTCGCGTGCGCCCTCCTGCGTGAGCCCTGATGCTGACCCTGCACCCAGAGGGCGAGCTGTCTCGGCCAAGTTCTCGCCCAGACTCCTGGTGCTCCCATGCTGCACGCCGAGGAATCTCGGCCACTTCTCGCCTGCACTGAGGCTCGGGTCCGGATCTCCTCCGATTGTGGTGTGCTGTTTGCCCTTCACCTCCGGGTCCACTGAAAGGCATCAGCTCCCAGACCTGGCAGCGGAGGCCACGCTGTCCCCGCCCCGCCCCAGGACTCCCCTGCAGGACCGGGCATGCTCCTGGGACCCTGGTGAAAGAAAGGCACAGGTCCCAGCCGGCAGCCCGTTGGCCGGGCTCCAGAGTCCACTGCCTCGAGTGAGCACGGCCGCATTTCTGAGCCCCCTGCACACCCGGGTGAGGGCGCAGCCCGGAGACCCTCTCCTCGGAGAGGCAGCCAGCGCCCGCCCGATGCCCCTTGCTGTCCTCCGCTGAGGCCGAGGCTTCCTGGTGTCCCAGGCATTTGAATGGCGCACAGGCAGCTCCGAGGGACTTGGCTGCTTGCTGCCGGTGGTCCAGTGAGCCTGCGCGGCTCCGTGTGAGCGAGGTTGTCCCCATTTCTGTGACCTACTTATTCACCCGCGAGGAGAGGCTGCAGCAGGGTAATGAGGGGCGCAGGTGCACCGCGGCATGGCATCCTCTCTCCTGTCCTAGTTCAGAAGCCAGCCAGCCTGGCAGGCGCCATGCGAGCCCACCTCAGGGCATCCCGGTCACGCGCCGACTCCGGCCATCTCTTCACCAGCCAGCCAGAAGGATCCTGTTGATCCACGGAAGCAGCAGCCCCTGTGAGCAGTGTGCATCAGCCTCACGCAGTCCGTGGGCCAGAAAGGTCATGTGATCTGCAAAGGTAGGGACAGACAGCAATGTGGCTTCATCTGGCCAGTCCCCTCCTTGGACAAGGTGGCCCCAGGGGAAGGGAGGGGCCAGCAGCCTTGCAGGTGTCCAAGTGAGTCCGCCATCCCCAGCCACAGGCATCAGAACACCCACCACCGGTGCTGCAGTGAAGAGGACCCGGCGCCGTGCACAGGCACGCAGCGCCCTGGATGGTGTTCCCACGTCCCGCATACTCGGAGGTGATGGCGACTTTTCCTGGCACCCTTGGCTTGGTGCACAGCCTGAAGAAGGCTCTGCAGTGAAAGCCAGAACCAGGATGAGACAGGCGCATTGCTTGCCCTGAAAGCCCGGATGTGGTCCAGGCCTGGAGGCTTGAGGCGAGGTGTCCGGTAAGACTGCCTGAGTCCCGTCCCGGGAAGGTGTGGAGGAATTTGATTTTCCCATGAGGTGTGCATCCATGTGTGTATGCGGGGGTGATTAGGAGAACACAAAAGCACCCCCAAAGCGGGGGGGAGCCTGGCAGACCACCTGCGCTGCTCAGCCCTTACGTCTAGGTGCAGCCCTCACTCCGGCGGGAAGAGGGTGCGAGGACAGAGCTCAGGCTTTGCAGAGAACCTAACACCCACCTGCAACAGGGACAAGGGCACATCACGCGCAGCCCCTGTAGGTACAGCCACCGTGCCCTGCCAGTCCACTCAACAGGACAGACACGGGCATTCAGGAGCCTGGGGACCTGCTTCCAGACACAGAGAGGTCACTGTCACATCCTACACCCCTGCCCTCAGTGACAGCTGCACGTGGACGCGCGCCCGCCCTCTCATGCTTCCCATACTGGCACATGTGTCACACACACCTGTCTCAGCAGGCCCCTCATATCCTTAGTGTGCCCTTCCCAGCCTCCACCCCGGGCCAGCCAGGAGCAGGTGCCCATCCTGTCCACAGTGGCCTGGCTGCCGGCAGCTGTCAGGCAGATGGTCTCGTGACTAGAAGGAACCCCAGAGGCAGAGGTCGGGGCGCCTCTCTCCTCCTGCTGGTAAGAGTCTGGGCCTCAGTGGGCTCTTTCTTGGGGCCTGAGTATCCTGAACAGAGCTGGAGGATACACATGGGACAGGTAGTAAGGTTTTACATTTATTAAAGATAGGAGAAGCAGCCATGCAAGTGAAAGTGGCCACTGAGAAAGAATCCAGGGGCCCACAAGGCCAATGGCTGCCTTCTTTCACACCCTTCATTCCTCTGGCTGATGTGGGCACTAGGCCACGCTGCCCAAAACCTGCTGGATTTCAAGCCAGGAGAATTGAAGGCCGCACCTTCTCATTGGTCCCATGGCAAGGAGGACTCGTCCACTTTCCCAGATGTCCACCACACCCTCCTCTCCTGCCTCGGGAGCCACAGCCGCCATAAGAGTCAGGCTTCCGTGGCTTCCCCAGCTGGATCACTCAGGCCTCAGGGGCTGAGCAAGGAGGCAGGACCTAGAACTCCCCAGAAGTCTAAGCAAAGAGCTGGCCCTATGATACTTTCTCTAAGGAGGAAGCATGCACACGCACATGCATGGGACAGGTGCATGGCGCACGCGCACACACACACACACACACACACAC
>NDGM011167500.1:0-13945 GCA_002564305.1 Octomys mimax | reverse complement strand
AATAAAGGACTTCTAGGTATCAGAGAGCCTGACTCATCCAGGAAACGTAAGAATAATCTCAAGACCCCGTTATCATACCAGTATAGGTATATTCAAAGTGAAGTGGAAAAGGAAGGAAGGCCTGTCTAGGAAAGGCACAGAGGATCTCAGGGAAAAATACTTTGGGATTTTGAAGGATGAGTAATGATTGCCTGTCTAAGTAGAAATGAAGGAAACCAGCATTCCAGGCAAGTGGAAAAGATTGCAATGAGGGCTGGCGAGGTAGCTCAGCAGACTAAGCACCTGCTTAGGCAAGTGCAGGGACCGGGGTTTGATCCTCTGCACCATAGGCTATGCCAGCCCTAACCCCTGATGCACTGAGCTGGCCACCAAAATCAGGTGTGATGGAGCACACCTGTAATCTCAGCGCTGGGAAGGCTAAAAACAGGAGGAGCACTGAGTCCGAGCTACGTAGTTAGAAGCGTAGTGAGACCCTGTGCCAAATACATTTAAAAAAAAATAAAATAAAGGACTTCTAGGTATCAGAGAGCCTGACTCATCCAGGAAACGTAAGAATAATCTCAAGGAAGTATTTTAGGTTACAGAAAAAAGGTGACAATAGATAGACCTTTCTAGCCTGGCATCGTGGCACAGGCCCATAATCCCAGAATTTGGGAGGCTGAGGCAGGAGGATCATTGAGAGATCTAGAGCACCTCTGGGCTACAAAGTAAGCTCGGCCAGCCTGAACTGCATAGTGAGACCCTGTCTCAAAAAGACAAAGATAGGCTTAACACAATAGGCAGGGACCCAATTTAAACATTTAAATTTTATCCTGGGTGACAGTAAAAAACTAAAGGATTTGAACTTCAAGGGGTAGGGGTATCATGAAGTCTTGTATTAAGGATATACCTAAGGACAGATGACCTGTAAGGAGTCTTTTTCAGTCATGGAAAAAGATGGTCACGAAACAGGGTAGTGGCAAACAGGGATGGAGAAAGAGCTGATAAGAGCTTAGGATGGTGACTGCTAGCTCTGTTATTATATTGGGAATCTTTTAAATGTACTTTTTAACCTTGTAGAAGCCTTAGGAAAGTAACTGTCACCAAGGAATAAAGTCAGACACACCTGGTTCCAAATGCCTATTAGACTTTGCTGGGCAGGATGGAGCAAGCTCTGAAGTTCTGTTTAGACCAACTTTCTTAATAGCCCAGCTAGTATCCAAATGTGATGTACAAAACATTTACTGGCATTGTCACTTCATTTTAATCTTCACTGTAACCCTGGAGTTAGAACAAGTATAAGTTCTCTTTTATAAATCAGAAGATATAGGTATGCGGAGATTGAAGCCAAATCCTAAAAAAAATAATGGAAGAAGTGATATTTAGCTTAAAGTCTTGTTATGGTTTGTTTCTAGTTGTCCCCCAAAGCCTCATACAGTCATGGGGTAGCTTCTGGAGTTTGTGATTGATTCTTGATCCAGTGCTGGGATTATGGGTGTGAGTGCCCTGGGGCAGATACTCTGCATCACAATATAAGGTGGGGAGAGAGGCCAGCTAGCTGCCCCTCTTTTGGCTCTCTGCTTTTTGCACCACCATGAAAAGACATTCTCTGCCATGTGCTGCTCTGCCTTGGAGCCAGCTGAGTATGGACTGAAACTTCCAGTAACTGTGAGCTAAATAAACCTTTCCTTCCTTACTTTGTGTGTTGGGTATTTGTCCCAGCGACAGTAACTGAGATAGGCCTATACCATATTTATTGAGTAAAGGCTTTTAAATTCTCAGCTCAGCCCACCTCTACTCCATAAGTAATTGATTCTAGAAACCCACTGGGAATCCAGACTAGACCTATCCCATTCAGTCCTGTTCTACCCAATATGCATTCGTTAAGCTATTTTAGATGCCCAACATCAACCCACCCACTCTCCACCACAGAAGAAATATACATTAATTCCCATCTAACTACTCTCCTCCAATGCTAAAATGACAGAGATTACATGTGAAGCTCTGAAGATCCAGGGAGACAAAACTCTCAGAAAATCGTGGATAGGCATGCACTGATAATCCAGGTCTTACTCCAGAAAGAATGGCTATTATCAAGAAATCAAATAATAATGCTGGTGAAGACTTCAGAGAAAAAGGAACCCGTATACATTGTTGATAGGAATCTAAAGTATAACTGGAAATCAGTACAGACACTCAACTGAAACTAGACATTCCAATTGATTCAGCTGTTCCTTTTCTAGATATCTCCCCAAAAGTTAAAAAGACATATTACAGAAATACATGCATACTCATATTTCTAGCAGCACAGTTCATAATAGTTAAAGCTTGGAAGCATCCTGTATGACCAGCAACAGATGAATGGGTAAAGAAAATGTAGTATTCATACCATGGAGTACTACTCTACCATAAAGTAGGAAAAAATGAAAGTTATCTTTAGGTACCTAGATGTATCTTAAGACCATAATATTAAGTGAAATAAATCACACAAGCTTAAACATCACATGGTTTCTATTATATGAGAAACCAAAAATATAAGGAGCAAAAATTAAAAATAGGGAGATTTTTTTTGCAAGTAGAAAGGGGGCCATGAGATAGAGGAAAAAGAGAGGGGAAAGAAAGGAAATGAAAAAAAGAATTGAGATGTGTTATGTACATGTGCCAGCTCCACAGAAGGAATGTAATCACTATGAGCAGCACACATGTACTAATAATAAAATGGAACAAAATCCAGATCTGCAAGCCTGTGACAAGGAACTTTAAAAACACTGCCTCGCTGGAATCCAACAGGCGCCGCTCCTAGGGAGATGGAGAGGAAGGCAGAGTTCTCCAGGAGCCCAGGAGTGAGTCAGTGACCTCTCTAGCCGCGGTTGAGAGTCCTGCCCCTCGTTCAGCTGACGGGGGTATGAAAAGGGCGTTTTAAGTAACTAAGGAAGCCAGCCTCGATATCGTCCCACTCTGGCACACCACTAGAGTGATTCCATCACTTAACTCAGTCCTCAGAGGGAACCCAGGGAGCAAAAGAGAAGACTAGGACCCCGTACAGGCGCCCCTAAGCTGGGTGCTGCGCACAGTTGTTACCGTAGTTCCCGGATCCAAGCCCTCGGTCCTCCCCAGACCCCCAGCTCGGCGGCCACAGGCCTGACTGGCTGGCCAGAGCCGCGGAGCGGCTCGCCCCCGTCGCCCCGCCCCTCCGCGCGCCCCAGCCGGGCCGCGGAGCCTCGCTCGGCTTCAGTTTGCCCCGCACCCGAGCCGAGCCCGAGCCCGAGCCCGGGGGCGGGGCCGCGTGACGTCGGGCGGCCGGGACGCGCGGAGGCGGCGGCGGCCCCGGCACCTCCCCCTTCTCTGCTGCGCCCCATCCCCCAGCGGCCGGCCCGTTCCAGCCCGCACCCCGCGTCCGTGCCCGCGCCCCCGCCCTCGGGCCCCGCCATGGGCCTCACGGTGTCCGCGCTGTTTTCGCGGATCTTCGGGAAGAAGCAGATGCGGATCCTCATGGGTGAGGCAGATCGAGCCCGCGGCCCGTACTGGGCCGCCGGCCCCGGCGCAGCCCTTCCGCCCCCGCATCCCTCCAGCCTAGCTCACCTGGCTCTCGGACCCAAGCTGCCACCTCCTAACCTCGGGGGCCCCTGCTCTCCCGAAGGCCCGGGTCTGCGGCGCATTCCCGGGCCTGAAACCTGGAGCTGCAGGCCTGGGTGGGGTGAGCTCCCTCTTCCCCAGTCCGACTGCTTAGAAGGGAGGATTCCGCCCTTGGAGATGACTTTTAAAAGGAACGCGGCCTTCCTCCCTAGCCCCTCGGCTCGCAGGCCTCTCCCGTCCCTCGCCCACTTCGGGGGTAGGAGTTGGCGGCGTGGTGCTCGCACCCCCCAAGCCCCGAAGGTGAAGAACAGCGCGCACCTGGAGGCTCTGGGGCTCTCCGCCCCCCGCCCCGCCGCCTGGCCTGGCGTCTCCCGGTCCCTGGTCTCTAGAGGGCTCCCTCGCACCCGTCTCCATTCCGGTGTCATTCTCCTTTGCAGTTGGCTTGGATGCTGCTGGCAAGACTACGATCCTCTACAAACTGAAGTTGGGGGAGATTGTCACCACCATCCCCACCATAGGTGAGCCCTGGGGGAAGCAGAGAGGAGCGGAAGCGCCGCCGCGGGCCTTTTCAGTCCGGGTCAGCAACCAGTCCTGCCCAGGCCCTTATCTGGAGCTGACCGTGACACCAGATATCGCTACTGGTGAAGTGGGTCACGGTATCTCTACGTGCTGGTGGCGCCGGAGGCGGGGTGGATGTGGCCTAAACCCCAACTGTTGATCACTTATCTCCCCTAAGCCCCTACTGCAATCGAAATACTTGGTGAGTTTCTTCCTTTAAGGGCATTTTCTCCTATTTTTCCCCTAAATGATCTGCAGGCTTCAATGTGGAAACAGTGGAATATAAGAACATCTGTTTCACAGTCTGGGATGTAGGAGGCCAGGACAAGATTCGGCCTCTTTGGCGGCACTACTTCCAGAACACTCAGGTGAAGTGTGAGGGGGACTCCTCAGCTCCGGGGGGAGGTGCTAGGGCTAGAAAGACAGAGCCGTAGAAAGACAGAGCCGTTGGCCAAGGAGCCCCCTCCTGCCCCTTCCCTGCTTTGCTTGGCCAGCCACTGCTCAGCCTTCACAGCTCACCCTAGTCTCTTCGGAGTCCTAGCCACCTTAGGCATCTCTTGGGAAGCTGTCTCCTGGGACCACCCTGCCTGATTGAGCTCTCAAGTATCTTTCTCTGGTCCTTGTGTATCTGTCAGGTAGATTGCTTCTTTGTGCGTAGAGGCTGTGCCTTTTGTCGTGGTGTCTTTATACCTCTAGTTTTCACAGAGCCATCAAGGAAGGTTGCTAAATAAAGGGCTGTCACAGTTGAAGATGAGAGGAGAGGTATCACCACCAGGTTAGGGTAGTGCCTAGGTGGGAGTGATTGCCTCTCCTTCCTTTCTTCCTCTCCACCCAGGGCCTCATCTTTGTGGTGGATAGTAATGACCGCGAGCGGGTCCAGGAATCTGCTGATGAACTCCAGAAGATGGTGAGTACCCATGTTCTTACAAGTAAGCCTGCAAGGTGGAGTCAGATCTGTGTGGTGGTGTGGGACTCAGAGAACTCCCCATAGGTGTGGAAGGTGGGGAGCATGGATTTCTTTGTCAACCCAAGACATTTTGTGTTTCTCACCCTGTTTGGTATTTCTCATCCTGTTTGTGATAGGGCTGACTTTTCCATGGGTTCTCATGCCTTTACATCCAAGTCTGAAAAGTTGGTAGAGAAAGGGGAATTATATGTGATAGAAAAAAAAAATGATACCTCGTATACATGCTTTTTCTACTCAGAAATTTTGTCATTTTTGCCTGGAGCATGTTCTCAAATGTCAAGACTTTTTCTGAACTTTAAGGTTTAGGTCAGTGATGGTGAACCTTTTAGAGCTTTCAGTGACAGTAAACTGCCCGCTGCTGCATGTGTGCCATGGGTTCACCACCACTGGCTGAGATGACCTCAAGCTCACTTAAACTCTCTTTTGTGTTCAGCAATAGATTACATACTGAATGTTCACTAGAAAGAAAATAGAAGGTGAGGGGGCTCTCCAGCACAGCATCTGGAAGGGAGCCTGAGGACCCCCTGCAACCATAGTTTCTACCTTCTCATTCCCTCTCAGCTCCAGGAGGACGAGCTGCGGGATGCCGTGCTGCTAGTATTTGCCAACAAGCAAGACATGCCCAACGCCATGCCCGTGAGTGAGCTGACTGACAAGCTGGGGCTACAGCACTTGCGCAGCCGCACGGTGAGGGTGCTATCCTTTCACAGTAGGCCCTTCCTGTCCCAGAAGAGCCACACACAGGCTGGGCCAGACATAAAGACACCTAAAGACACCCCCTTTCTCCCTGCTGCTGATCTGTTTTCTTTCTTCCTGCAGTGGTACGTCCAGGCCACCTGTGCAACTCAAGGCACAGGCCTGTATGATGGGCTGGACTGGCTGTCCCATGAGCTGTCAAAGCGCTAGCCAACCAGGGGCAGGCCCCTGCTGCCCACAAGCTCCTGCGTGCATCCCGGGGATGACAAGACTCCCGGACTCCTCAGGCAGTGCCCTTGCCTCCTCCACTCTTCCTTCCCACAGACAGGCCTCTGCTCCTGCTCCTGCCTGCATGTTCTCTCTGTTGTTGGAGCCCGGAGCCCTGCTCTCTGGGCATAGAGGAGTCCACCCTCCTGCCTGCTGGGACCTGTGGAAAGGCTTCCTGGCCAAAGCCCCCTTTTCCAGAAGAGGAGCAGGGATCTGGGTTTACTTTTGTTCTTTTCTGTTTTAGCTGTACCTTTGGGGCCAGGTTTTGGGGGGGAAAGTGAGGGCTGTGGGTGGTGCTATGATGTGAAACTGGATATTGAATAATAAATTTGCTGTGGTTTGTACTCAGTGTTGTCTGTGGGCTGGAAGCCAGAGGCTGGATTTATGGGGTGCCAGGAAGCAACATGGGAGAGAGTTAAAGCAGTGGAGGCTGCAAGACCAACATACATGTGTATATACCCTCATCCAGTCCAGCTTTTCCCTTTCTGTTCTTAAGCTAGAAATCTTGAGGGGTGAGGGGGTCAGTTGCTGTTTCCTAGGAATGTAAGTAAAGTATAACAGGATGTAGTTTTATGGTTCCATAAGTAATATAATTTTTCCATCCTAGCTACATAAAGTAGTGGTTCTACATTTTGTATTTGCACACAGGGAGGGATTTGTATTTAAAATGTGTATTCTGTGTACATTATACAAAGTGATTCTTCAGAACTAGTCTGAGACCCAGCAATACACATTTTACAAATTTCCCAAATGAACTGGCTATAGTCAGGATCTTTTAGTCTTGTTTTACAAAACCCTAATGAAGCCGTAGGATTGCCATTTATTACAGGGCACTACTGGGACTCTACGTAAGAGGGCCCACCCCATCTATAGGAATGAGAAAGTGCCTATGTAAGGCACTAAGGAGTGGGGACTAACCATTTCTGTTAGGATCCCAGCAAAGATGAAGTAAAACCTATCATTGCCACCATCATTCCTTTTTGTCTTCTTTGCTCTTTCATGTTTGTGGCCTGGGTTTTCTCCTTATGCCTTACAAGAAGTGTCCCAAAGACCACTGACAAACCTTCTTAAAACTGAAAAAAGAGCGCCAGCGAGCCAGCTGACCTCCCCACCAGCAATACAGCCAGTGGCTCTCTCCACCCAAGCTATTCACTGTGAGCCTGAGCCAGCCCTTTCCAATTAATGAGTCATTTCATATTTGTGATTATTTAGGATTTCCTCACACTCGTTGCAAAATACTCCTGAGATATTCTGACCATTTTCTCAAGGGCCTATAAGCTGATTGATTTTTCTTGGATATCTTGAGTTGAAAAAAAAAAAAAAAAATGCTTGTGCCCAAGGGAGCCAGGCAGAATCCATTTCCTTGGGAGGAAGTAGGTTGATATCTATCCTATTAATGAGAAACAGGCAAAAAGAAGGACATGCCTAAAGTCACAGGCTGGCATTCTATTTCCAGTCTTAACTCAGCTTACCTTGTTGCCTGGAGTGACCAGAGGAGCTGGGCACACTGCCTCTGGGCCATGCGCTGTGGTGCTGCACTGTGGTGGGATAAAAGGTGACCCTCTTAGTCATAATGCTACCGGGTCACAGAGGTGCTTGCCCCTAGGGCAGCCTCTGCCTAGGAAGTTCCCTGTGGGAACATCATCTGGTGGGTACTACAGGCTTTATTCTGGTCCCTATGGCCTGTGGGACCTCACCAGTGGGGGGAAGGCTGGGTGGGACAGAGGCATCACCTGTGATACCGGTCCCATGGATGAGGTGGAGTGGAAGCACAGACACCCAAAGGCTGAGGACCTAAGAATTGGGCTCATCAGCTGGGCAGGAACCTACCTCACCTTTGAAGCATATAAGAATACAGTCACAGCTAATGCAAAGAGTTTGGGCAGGAGACAGGTAACAAGCAAACCCATATGAAACCAGCTTTCTGAGTGTGTGGTGTGTGTGGCAGTGGGGTGCACTCTCAAACTGATCACTTTCCTCACCCCTACCATTCCCAAGCCAAGATGTTTCTACTCCAGTTTTCTAAACTTACCACCAAAGTGAAACCTCAGCCCTAGCCTGGTTTTACTCTGTTCAGACTGCTACCTACACTCTATGCCAAGACAGGGTTGGCGGGGGGAGGTTGTGTCATCACAAAGAGGAAATTGGAAGGCACAACCAGGGCATCTAGGGGAAGTTGAACCAACTGGACCATAGTGCAAGGGCCTATGTTTCTGTTCTGCGATAATAATTTGAGAATGGTGTGTTCTAGAAGCTCTTGCAAACTTGCATGTCTGGAATGGGCACCAGAGCAAGGAAGAAGCAAAGTCCTCTTTCTGATGACACAAACTGGCTACAGCATACCAGACACTGACACCTCAACAGCCTGCTCCTGTCTTCATTCCTGGAGCCAGGCCTGATTTGAAGATCTCTTGCTTTTCTCCTGCTCTGCTGGGAAGAAGGCCTCTGGGAATGAAAGTGTTATTGGCTGAATGTTCTGTCCAGGGGCAAGTGAGGACATGAGTCAAGTCTTTCTTGGAAGCTTTTCTTGGAAAATTAGGTCTTTAAGGGTGGGATCAAGGAGAGTAAAAAGTTGGGGAGCATGGGCATCTGAAAGTTTTCTTTGGATCTTGAGGAACCCAATGGCTCCTATGGTGGAGCATCCTAGAGATCTTTTCCTTACTGTCAATTGGGAAAGTAGGCAAGCTAATAGCAAAGGAGATGCCAGGGTACAAAAAAAGGGTAAGATGTGGCCTTGATAAAGTGCAGGGGCCATGGCTGTAGGTTTCCTCCCTCTAGTCACTTGGCCACAACTATTTCCTTCTTTCACTCCTGATCTTTCAGATCTGGGACCTCCTGGTGAGCAATGAGCAGGAGACACAGGCCGTGGTAAGACTAAGAAGCCTGAAAGGCCTCTATCTTCTGTGTGAGGCGGATGGCTCCATGTGCCATGGCCAGCCAAGGACCAGTCACCACGGATGCTTCCTACTGCGATTCCACCGGAATGGCAAGTGGACTCTCCAGTGCATCATTTCTGGACGTTATCTGGAATCCGATGGCGAGGACGTGTTCTGCAACTCCCGGGTCCTCTCAGCTTACCACATGTGGACCCCCCGGCCAGCCCTGCATGTCCACGTGACCCTCTATAGTCCCATCTACCACACCTATGCCCGGGCTGACCACAGTATGGGGCGTATCTGGGTGGATGCAGCAGTGCCTTGTGTGGAGGAATGTGGCTTCCTGTTGCATTTTCAAGATGGATGCTATCACCTGGAGACCTCTACACACCACTTCTTGTCCCGTGTAGATCGGCTAGCCTCACAACTCTCATCGCAGACAGCTTTTCACATGCAAGTGAGGCCCAGGGGGCTTGTGGCATTGTGTGATGGAGAAGGAGGCACCTTATATCCACAGGGCTCACACCTGCTCCTGGGCCTCGGCTCCAGTCCCACAAGGGGCACAGAGTGGTTCATCTTACGACACTTCCCTACCTGGGTCAGCCTCAGGTCAAAGGCTCGGAAGTTCATCTCAGTCCTCTATGGCAAGTTCTAGGTCAACAACAGCCATGAAGGGAGGAAGGGCTGGCAACAGGAAAGAGGAAATTGTGTCTGAAACTAGCAAGGGAGTTTTTGTTTTGGTCTTGGGGGAGAGGGGCTGGCCTTGAACTCATAGTGATCTTCCTGCCTCCGCCTCCTGGATGCTGGGATTATAGGTGTGTGTCACCATCTAAGGGTTTTTGAACCCGTTCAAGAGGGAAAATCCTGGAGACCCAGGAGGATCTCTTGTGCAGTGGAGATGAGATAATCAGGGATATTACCTGTGGGGAAAAGTTACCCTGTTCTCCAAACTACTGTGGCCCTATGATGAAGGTTGAAGAGAAAAAAAGAGGACAATGAAGGTGTGGTCAGAGTGGAGTTCTGCTGACTGATGCTTTCTCTGCAGGAGCTGAGGTGTGTGCTACCTCTGAACGCTTGACACCAATGTGCTTGTTCCAGTTTGAGTGTGACAGTGAGAGTCCCACTCTGCAGCTTCGTTCAAACAATGGCTGCTACCTAGCCCAGGTAAGACTTTGGCTCTCAGAACAAGAAACCATAAATGCTGAGCTCTCTTTCTAGACACTCCCTTCTCCTTCCCCAAGACTCATGATGAGAAAGAAGATGATGAAGCAAGGCCTTGGTCAACAAGCATTTGTTTTCCCCCAGTGGAGCTTCTTCTAAAAAAATCAACTTTATTGAGGCATAAATTGGATATATGTACTTTATATAAAATACATATATATTAGGCATAGAATACAAATATGTAAATTTGCATATGGTTATTGTAGGAATAAATTGCCTCCACTTTACGTGTAAAATTCAGCACAGTTAACAAATGTGTGCCTATGAAGCCATGCTACAGGCATACGCAGGCATACAAGTTAGAGAATATTTCCTCTACCATAAAAGATTCTCTCCTGAGCCCTCACAGTCAATTTCTCTCTTGACCCTTCTTCACACTCTTCCTCACACATCTCCCATCTGTGTTCTGCTATTACGGATTAAAATTTCAGGGAAATGGACTCCCACAGTGTATATACTTTTTGTGAGTATGTTAAGCATTCTCTATGTATCAGTAGTTCATTCCTTTTTACTACTGCACATATTCTCCCACACAGTTCATAAACATAAACATAACATTTTATCCATTCACTTATTGAGGAATACTTGTGATATTTCTACTTTGGGATATTGAAAGTAGTTATGAACATATTTGTACAAGTCTTATAGTGAATCTATATATTTATTTATCTTGGCTAAACACCTAGCAGTAGAATGACTAAGTTGTATGATGATAGATAGGCTCTCAGTTTCATAAGAAAATGTCAAACAGTTTTCTAAAGTCAATATACCATTCTATATTTTTGCCAGTACTGCCTCAGGGTTTTAACTGTTCTGTATTCTCACCAACATTTTATATTGTCTTTTTAACTGAAGTCAGTGTAATGGGTATTTAGTAATACCTTCTTATTAAGGCTTTTAGTTACATTTACATTATAATTTGTCATTTAAACTGTCTCTTTCTATGTTCATTGGTCACTTGCATATCTTCTCTGTAAGGTGTCTGTTGAAATCTTTGCCTGTTTTTTATCAGGATGTTTTATTAATAAATTGTAAGAAATTTTGGTATGTTTTAAATTCTTGTCTTTGCCAAATATATTCGCAGTGTACAAGTTTTCTCTCAGTCTGTGGCCTATCTTTCATTTGCATTGGTGAAATAAGTTTTTAACTTTGATTAAGTCCAATTTGCCAAATTCCAAAATTCTTATTGCTTGTTTTTGTCCCAAAAAATCATTGCCTAGCCCCAGAGCAGCCAACAATTTATCTTATATTTTCTTCTAAACATTTTGTAGTTTTTCTTTCACTTTTATATCTGTTACCCACTTCAAAATGACTTTGGAGTCAGGGCCAATGATCATTTTTCACCCTATGATAGTCTGGTTCTTTTTTTTTTATCTTGGCCTTTGGCAGACAGCACAGACTAGGGACATAGAGAATCAGAGACTATAATGTGCTAAAAGATCTAAAGCAAAAACCCTACTCTGGTAGAATGACAGAGACTGAATGGCAGAGGATATAAGTCCAGACACAAAAATGATGGAAAACTGAGATTGTTTGTCCTTTCCTCTGTCTGCATTCCCAATTCTCTCCAGAGGCCCCACAGAGCAGTGATGGCTGATGGCCACCCAATGGAGTCTGATACCTTCTTCCATGTGCACTGGAACTGTGGAAAGATCATCCTGCAATCCTCCAATGGACGCTTTCTGAGCATTGCACCCAATGGTCTCCTGATAGCTAATGCCACCAGCCCAGGTGAGCTATGGATCCTTCCTGTCAGCTTATTCCAAGCCATAGATGCTTTCCAAAGAAGGTGAATTATGATTTACTTCTAAAAAGGCACTGGAACCACTGCAGTTGGGGGTCAGAATATTTAGGTCTGCACATATACTCAATTACTGAGTTTTCCTTGTTACAAGACCAAACAACCTCTTTGAGTTTCAGTTTTGTTGTCTATAAAGATAAAGGTACTGGGCAGACCAAATAGCTCAGCAGATTAAAGCACCTGCTTAGGCAGATATAGGGGCCGGAGGTTCGATCCCGGGGCCTGCGATGCTAGGCCAGCCCCCGGGGCATGCTGAGACAGGGATTGAGACTGGGTATGTTTGTGTGCACCTGTAATCTCAGCACTTGGGAGGTTGTAAATAGGAGGATCACTATGAGTCTGATCTACCTAGTGAGACCCTGTAGACACTGTGCTAAATGCAAAAAACAAAAACAAACAAAAAAAAAAAGATGAAGGTGTTATCTTTACTTTACTATATCATAGAATGGTTGTGAGGATTAAATAGGTTATCTCAAATGAAAGAAGAATATTAAAATTTGGGGGGCTAGATGTTTTCACAAGCACCTAGCATTAATTCCTAATATATAGCAGGAAATGTTTAAACATTTACTGTTTGTTAAATGTTAAAATATTGAAAACAAGGGCCAATGAAATAGCTCTGTGGACTCATGGTTAGATGCCAGGCACCACATGCCACACCGGCCCTGCCCCTGGGCACACTAAGCTGTTCACTGAGACCAGGTGTGGTGGTGCATGCCTGTGATCTCAGCGTGGAGGAGGCTGAAAACAGGAGGATCACTGCGAGTCTGAGCTGCAGAGTGAGACCCTGTGCCAAATATATATATATATATATATATATATATATATATATATATATCATCTGAAATTAGTGTTCCCTTCCTACTTTCAAATGGGAAAGAATCTAGAGAAAGTCCATCCAGGTAACTCTTTCCTATTTCTTTCAGGCCCAAATGAGGAACTGGCTATTCGATTTGCCAACCGCCCCTTCCTTGTATTGCGAGGTCGGTATGGCTATGTGGGCTCCACGTCAGAACGAGACCTGATCCAGTGCAATATGGATCAGCCTGACTGCATTCAGCTCCTTCCCTGCCGCCAGGGCATCTACCACTTCCAGGGTGAGTGGCTCCTCTTCCCCATCCTAGAGTTTGCAGTCTAGCCATTGTCATACCTTTAGCCATACAGGGAAGACAGGACCTTAATTTTCACATTTTAAGGTTCCAGAATGGGTTGGCAGAAAGGAAGCAGTGAGATCCCTGTTAGTCCCCTATCTTTCGGTAGAAGGACCTGCTAACACAGACTAGAGCAGCTGGGAGAGGAGGGGACCCCAGGAAACCTCCTCAGAGGCTTCACCACTAGAAGACTCCCTCCGATGAGACCACCAACCTGAGCTCTTCCCTCCCCAGCACAGGGCGGATCATTCTGGTCAATAACATCCTTTGGCACCTTCCGCCCTTGGGGAAAGTTTGCACTCAACTTCTGCGTAGAACTTCAGGGCAGCAACTTGCTCACAGTGCTGGCACCCAACGGCTTCTACATGCGAGCCGACAGAAGTGGCACCCTACTTGCAGACAGCGAGGACATTACCAAAGAGTGTATCTGGGAATTTTAGGTAAGGGGGAGTAAGTGAAGGCCTAGAGCCAGGGGGCAGGGAGCAGGACCAGGAGATGAGAGATGGTTTGGGAGGTACATGATAGAAAAAATAAATGCACGTCCAGGCTGACTGTTTCAGATTTGATCAACTGCAGACATTCTTTCCAAATCTGTGCTATTCCGCATGGGCTTCTACACTTGGACTTGCTAGAGAGGGGAGAAAAGGCAAATCTGTGTAACATACTATTATGTCACACTAAAAGAGGTGACGGAGTGAAGTGTGCTTGTCTGTCTCTTTTAAGAGCCAGAATTCTACCCCATCATGGTAGGATACGGCTGACTTTGGGTGAGAAGATAGGTGCTTTCTATCCTATGTACTTGTCTTAGTTACTCTTCTCTCGTTGCTGGGACAAATACCCGACACTCAAAATG
>NDGM011167483.1:0-17196 GCA_002564305.1 Octomys mimax | reverse complement strand
AGAACCAGGGATTGAACTCAGGCCCTTGCACTTGCCAAGGAAGCGCTTATTCTACTGAGCCATGTCCCCTGGCCCCTATCCCATGTTTATGAAAGAAAAACAGTTCTCATTCCCAAGCTTCTATAAAAAGTAGAGGAACAAAAGGCAGCCCTAGAAGGCTGCTTGTTGGAAGCAAAGGGGAGATGTGTATTTCTCTCTCAGAGTGTTTAGCGACAATACCTGTCCTCATTGGTTGGGTAGCTTACAAGCTTCCTCCCTTTGGCAACCAAAACTGCCCCTGCTTTAAAGAATCTAAACTACATTCTAGAAAAAATGCTGGAGGGAGGCACCTCAGTAGCATGTTGGCATTGTTGCTGCTTCCTGTTTCAGCTAACATGCACGTGACACTTAATTTTTCCAGGCTTTAGAATTTCCTTGCATAAAATGAAAATGGGAGACTAAGTTATACATAAGATACCTCTCGGCTTAAAACGCCATGCTTTTAATGTTTGCCTTCTTGTGAGGAAACTCGCCTGATGTTAGCCTCACAAATATGTGCTGTTTTAAAAGTAGTCATCATGGTTTTGTTTTGGGCTTTTGTTTTTTTTTTTTCCTTCAGGCTAAGGCAGATTTGATAGATGGCATTGGCTGTTTGCAAGGTTTAGATCGTGTATTGAGGATATCATAGCTTCAGTGTGAACATTCTGCTCTGACTCAGTATGTATTTTCAAAATGCTTGAGGGCCAGCCAAATAGCTTAGTAGATTAAAGCTCCTGCAAGCAGGCGCAGGGGCTGGGGCTTCGATCCCTCTGGCCTGCCATGCCTGCCCCACCCCCAGGGCACACTGAGACTGCAGTTGAGAGAGGATATGGTGGCGCGTGCATGGTAAGCCCAGCTCTTAGGAGGCTGTAAACAGGCAGATCACCATGAGTCGGATCTAGAAGTGAGACTTGAACACCCTATGGACCCTTCCCTAAAATAGAAAAAAAAAATACTATTCTCAAGAAATCAACTGACAGCAAATGCTAGCAAAGCTGGGGAGAAAGGGGAACCCTTCTCCAATGTTAGTGGGAGTGCAGACTGGTGCAACCACTGTGGAAATCAGTGTGGCAATTCCTAAAAAAAATCTAAAACTAGAGGTTCCATTTCACGGAGCTATTCCCCTTCTTGGTATCTTCCCAAAAGAATTACAAGAATGACACCACAATGATGTGTGCACAGCTGTGTTTATAGCAGAACAGTTGTGGTAGCTAAATCTTGGAAACAGCCTAAATGCCCATCAACCAATGAATGGACAAAGAAGAGGTGGGAGTGGGGGCATTATGCAGTGGAGTACTACTCTGCCATAAAGAAGGGATAGCTGAAGACATTTCTAGCTAGAAAGATGCACCTTGAGACCATACTGTTAAGTGAAATGAATTGGACACATGTTTAAATATCACATTGTTTCTCTGATCTAAGAAACCAGTAAGTACCAAAATATGTAATAGATATGTGAAATAAGAAGTAAATATTGAAGTGAGCAATGGAGCTAGGGAGGAGGAGGTGGAATGGA
Organism: Octomys mimax; assembly: GCA_002564305.1. Classification (NCBI taxonomy): domain Eukaryota; kingdom Metazoa; phylum Chordata; class Mammalia; order Rodentia; family Octodontidae; genus Octomys; species Octomys mimax. Next base: position 15,662 of record NDGM011167483.1, on the reverse strand, counting down.
GGGAATAGAAAAGAGAAAAAATGGAACAAAGCTTTTATACATCAGAAAGGGAAGAGTGGAGAAAGGGTAGAGAGGGGAATAGAAAAGAACCGAGATATACATGCGCAGGTACTAATCCCTAGGATGGACGTGATCACTGTATCCAAAATGTACAAAATAACTAATGAAAATGCATTTGTTCCATGCATGTGTGCCTTTGAAGCAATGAGGTCACAGCTCCAGGAAGTCTTCATTGGTTAACAGAACTTTAGGTGCTTTGCTACTCATACTAGCTAAAGAAGCGTCACTTGCCAGTGGAGAGTCAGGGATTCGGAGATGTCACCAGGGACAAGATCAGCTCATTCTCCTCCATCCTGCCATGAGGATGGTGTAGGAAATCTGCGCAGTCACAGGCGCCCCTGCGTGTATGCGAATCCACACAGGACCGACAGGCGTTGCTACAGACTAAAATGTCAGTTTCCAGCCTCTCCATCTAGATAGTCTCAATGGGTCAGTCTGGTCCACAGCCTGCAAAAAGCAGTTTCAAGATATCTCAGATTCAAGTGTGAAAAATACTGTTTTCACAAAAATAAACTAATTTCTACACTGTAAGCACTGGTCATGTTGCTAGATAAAATGTTGAAAAGATAATGCAGTGAGGGCAGCTTAGTATTCTTAGTGTGTTTTGTTTCCTTTTTTTTCCTTTAGAATATAATGTACTTGATGGTATCACAGCCTCTCCTCAGCAGTGGATAACAGAAAAGTTGCTACAACGCTGTGCAGCATTATTTTGAATTCTTGGTGTTTGTTTTCTAACATGAGCTAAGCAATTTCAGATTAGTTTTCCTCCAGGTTTATTACTTAGCATAATTTTTATGTTCATTCAGTCTTTGCAAATACATAATGTAACATAATCGACTGTATACACATTTGACAAGCTAAAAATTGCCATTAAGGTTAGCTAATTCAAAAGGTAGACAGTTCAACTGCATCATGGTTTCTTGTTTTGGAAAAAGCAAATCTTCCCCATCCCTCAGTAAAAGGAGCTGTGAGTCTTCAAAGCATTATGCATGAGCCCTAGACTGTTCTGTGTCCAGAAATCCAATCAATGTGGGGTACAAAGGGGAGCTGTGAAGAGAGGAGTCGCTCCAGAGTGTAGCCAGGTCTGTACTTCTAATTTCCAGATGAAGAGACTGAAGGACTCAGTTACAATCAATTTGCGCCTCCATAGAGCCAAAGGCACAGTGACCTGGGTAATCTGGGTATCAAAATTTTGAGTAAAACCCACGTGCAGTGACCTGGGCCATGGCTGTGTCTCCTGTGCCACTTGCTTCACACAAGTTCCCCCATTTCAGTGAAGGGTCTGCCTGCCATTGTTACTTTTCCTAGAAATTTGCTGCAGGGTAGTACCTTTTGGCAAGCCGTAAATAATGATGTGTGTTGCACTGTGGTGTCTTTGCATGGGATCTATATTTCGATTTAGAAAGAATAAGCACAGATCTGCCTGGATTTCTCTGTAATTAACCTCCAAGTAATACTTCCACACCCTGTGCCAGTGCATGCCCCAAGTCGATATTTGATCACATCACTGGTTGTTTATGATGGTCTTCTGCTGCTGCTATACTAATACTTTTCCCGTCTCCAACTGGCTTTACTTTTTGCAGCTTTGAGCAGTAATTCAGTCCCCTACGCCTCCCTGATTGGCTCTGTGTCCTCCCTCTCTAGCCAAACCACCATTCAGTCCATATATGATAATAACTCTCTCCCACGATTCGCTCGAAAAGGTCTAAACATCTTTGTCTCTATTATTTTCTCTGTGAAAGCGCTGTAGTGGTGTCCACATGGTCCATTCCATTCCTTTCCCAGATAAGCCTAATGTCTCTGTGCCCTTGCATTCCCATTCTCTTTATTGGGGAGCGCCTCAGCTGGATCAGATCACTTCAATTATCAGGTCACTGTCACCCACCCTGTTCCTCCACAGAATAGAAATTAGTTCAATTCTACCCTCTAAACAGAAAACTTTCAGAAAGAGCTCCAAAATTCCGGTCCAAATGTATAATTAAATCGCCAACAAAGACTTGCTCTTTCTCACCAACTCATTTTTATTGGAGCTTTGCTAAGGTTTCAGCTGACTGGAGCAGACCTTCATAGCCTTGCTGCTAAACCAGCATGGCGCACGACACTGCTCAATGACAGTCTTGAAGAAGCAAAGTAGTTTTTACGTAATTTGACAGAATCATGGAAACTTTCGCATTTGAGATAAAGGAACTTATTGGGTGGGGCCTGACAATGGCGTAATTTCTAAAATAACCATAAAGTTACCACGTGCCTTGTGTATGTCAGGCTGTTCCTCCACAGCCCTCGTAGTCCAGAGGGCTGTCCTGGCAGCACAGTGTCAACTTGGCTTCCAGTTTGGGTTCTTCCCTTTAAATCTTCCAACTTCAGAGACTTCTCTGGGGCATGCTAGTTCAGATTTCTCTAGCCAGCTGAAATTTGTGTTTCTAAGATAAGAGTCAGCAATGCTTTCTCCAAATTATCTTGCAGAATTAACCAAAATGCAACAATGTACAAATCCTACAAAAAGTAAGGAAACAAAGACACAGGAATTACCAAAATTAACAGCAATTTTATTTTTCATGACGTCTATGAAATCAGTATATCTTCAGCTGGTCCACTGAACTATGATGTGTCAGTCCAACCTCTGCTTTCTTTTCTTTTTCCACCTTTTTCCCTCCCTTGTCCTTTCACTGTGTGCTCACGTCCCTAAACTCATTTTCCATTAGTGGACAAAGATGCTTACGCCTGAAGTAGATTGTAAGTTTACTGGGGGTTGAATGATGGGTCCTGGTGGGAAGCACCATAAGGTGGTTAATGTGGCCATTTCGAAATGTCCCGGGGAAGGCTGCAACCCCAGCCTCTACAATCTACTCCTAGTGGAAACATTTTTGAAGTGGAGTTTGCTGTCTGGTGTGTCGTCAGTGGTTATCGTCAGTGAGCTGTGGTGCATGTCATTTTTTGTGTCCATGTTTGCATGTGAATATTGGTCACTTACAGGTTTGTAAAATCTGAAAGCAATCTTAATTGGTTGAGCTAGTCCCAACATATGATGGAGCCTGCAAAAACTTACCACAAGTTTTATTATCCTTTGGAAAGCCCATCAGGATATCCATTTCGTTGTTTTGAAGAGATTCACTTTTATTTTATTCATGCCATCATTTCCCTTGCAGGTTCAGATGATCCTGGTTACGCTGGTAACCTTCATTCCTCGTGTTAGTTTTCCTTGTTTATGCATCACTTTATGTTTCCTATCAAGCTACTACGCTTTTCCTTTTAGGCCCTTCTAAGTATCTGTTTTCTTAATTTGTGTTATGCCATTAAATTCCATGCAATTTCCATTTCACATGGTGCAGGAGGAGTTTGAGATGACTCAATCGCCATTACTCAAAGCAGTGGCTGACGTGGAGCCTAGTTCAGTATTTTCCACTAGTGAACCTCATTGTTGTACACTGTGACGACATTTGCGTTTAACTAGGAAGAGTTAGTTTGGGGATTATGCTTGGCGATTTTTCTATTTGGCTACAAAATCTGCCCCTCCTGAGCATGTCCTGCTTTGGGTAACCAAACTATCTACCTGCTTCTTCATCTAAAACATCCTTACTACTCACATGTTTTCAGGCCATCTCTAACTACAGCATTATCTATATTTTGGAAGGGTTTATCTCATTTGTATTTGTTTTCAAGTATATTTCTTCTTTCCTTTTTTTTTTAACAGGTATGGCCAGCCATCCCCCAATACCAATCTTGGAACTTGCTGATCACATTGAAAGGTTGAAAGCAAATGACAACTTGAAGTTTTCCCAGGAATATGAGGTAATTCACTACATTTATACTGGACAGCAGTTTCAGGTGTCGGTACCCTCTTCTCTTAGATTATATTCTTGAAAATTAACATCAGAGCTTTTTCATTTAATATAACTCAGAATATGATTTGAAAATGTGTAATGTGTACCAACTTAAAAGTGTATATATCATTTCTTAATATAGCAGCTTCTTTTTTGTAGAGGTATTATTTTATGTTTGTTCGGTGTTACATAATGAGATTGATTGATTATTTTGGCTTTACGTTCATAAAACATTCTGAATTGGTGAACTTCACAGTATATATACAGCTGCTACATATGTTGATTTATGGTGAGAACTGTGATTAAGAGAGATTACAGGAATGAAGAGATTTTTCAGTATTCTTTGTTTTACCTGGCTCAAAATCTCTATAATTAATGAATACACAGAAAGGATTTTAGTATAAAATAATACTAGCACTAATTTTAAGGTGGTAATGTATTTTCAAAAAGTTGACTGTTTCTGAAGAAATGGGAAAGTGCATACTATCTTAAAATACCGGAATCCTTTGTGAAATCTTCATGAAATCTTTGTTATGTAAATGAATTCTTTGTGTCATGTGCATTTGTGTGTGTATTTTGAATTTTGTGCCAGTTTTTATGTACAAATTTGTATTCCACGAAAAATAGAAGAAAAAAATATTGAAAGCAGTTCTTCAACTATTGCTCACTTTATTCTGTTTGAAGTGTTTAGGAAAGGAGACTGCTTCCATGTTGAGAAATTCAAAACTGGTTGTCTTGTTTACTCAAATGCTCTGCTTGTATTTTTTTTCTTCTTTTCCTTCTAGAGCATAATTGGCCTTTTAAAATTATGTAATTCCCTTTAGAACATTTCTGTAGTTTGTGGCTTGAATTTGCAAATGTAACTTGGATGAGAAGGCGAGGATGTAGGGTAACATGCAACACTTAGCTGAGTGTCACCAACCAGAATTTTGTGCAGCTCCAACCTGATGTCTGTTATTGTTATTATTCTTACTATTTTGCTATGTGATATTCCTTTCATGGCCCTGTTCTGATTATCTGTTTGTGACTAAGAGCTGTATAGAGGGTAACAAGAAGATAGAAACGCGACAGCTCAATTGCTTGTTAAGCCATTCACTCACCACCCGTGTAACTTTCCACCATTCATAGCGCTGTGTATTTGCATTACTGATGGAACTTCAGTTGTATACATTGAATGCAATAACGGCTCTCCTTTAAATATAGAATTTCTCAAGAAATACTGTACGCAGAGCTTCTCTGATAACCCTCATTTAGCCATTAGATCACAAGTGCTCCTCCAAAATAGTTATGAACCACCTGCTGGCCCGGCTCTCATTTCACAGCTCCCCCAGTAGCCTGAGCCACTGCCGTGACAGCCCACACTGAGGCTTGGCCATGGATCACGGCGATGGTCTGTGATTACAGCTCCCTGGGCGTGCATTGGCTCTGCTGTGTCTTAACAGCCATGAAGGAGACATTTAAATGCTGTTCTCATTTGAGGAAATAAAATTAAGGCCTCTACGTCATATTTCAGAGCAGCAATTTGGAGGCTTTTCCCCCCTATAACTTCATATAAATATAAGTGCATTTTAACTGGTTGTCAGTGAAGAAAATGGAGGAAACAAGACTCATCTTATTTTTGAACACCTAATTATTTTGGCATAATCACTGTGAATTAATGTTTACTGGGACCACTCAAGATGCAGGAAGCTCAAATTGCTGTCACTCTGACTGTAAGATGAAAATAGACATTAAAAACATGAGCACTGTTTGCACCAATCCTAAGGTCAGAATAGGAGAAAGAAGGTTGCCCTGGTAGCACAGTATAATTAGATCCTACAAGGGACCTCCTGTACTGCCAAGGTATTGGAACTCATCACTGCATTCAATGACAGCGAGAAAGAATCTGAGAGATTAGAGTAACCCCACCTCTGAAGGGCTATATAAACACTTTAGGTTTCCATTTTCTGATATGAAACTAAAATATCCCTCCTAGAATTTAAGTAGTCACAATTTAAGGACAGAATCTATAACGCAGAGAATAAAGCCCCTGACAATCCATAATCTGTTACAGCTGTCAAAGTGAATGCAGTAGGGTGGGGAAATTTTCGACTAACTCAGAATGATATGTGTAGATTGTGTTAAATAAAATCTTAGGCTACTGCTTGAGCATTATTTTAGAAGCCTGTTTAAAATTCATATTCCTGGTCTCAGCCCCAGAAATGATGGTTCAGTAGGTCAGCATGGTTTCTAGAAACTTCCATTTTATAGGAACATTTTAGGTAAGTATTCTGATTTCTTCAATTAAAAAAGTATTATTGGTTTAAGGTGGCACAATCTCCATGTCATCACTTGCTGGCAAATAGACTGCTGTGCTTGAGAGCATTTGCAAGGTATGATCACAACCATCATTACTTAAACACACGCAGGCCCTATCTGCTGTAGTTTAGAAGGATTAAAGAACTACAGCCATAGGACTTCCTTAAAGTAAAAGAGTTATTCATTTATACCTGGACCAGAGGCTCACAGTATAGGGAAGCTTTAGAACGGTCACCTGGACCTGAGAGGCTGGGTCGTCTTCCTTACATCTTCCCTGGAACTTGCTTCATTACACTTCTCTACAGGGTCTCCAGGCTTTCTGCTGTGTTGATTAACTTCTATATGTCTTACCTACGCATACAAAGCAAGATTATTTATCATATTTTATCATGCTATCATATTGATGTTCACATGTAGGTCCCCTAAAGAAAGAGACTAGATTTTTACTGCTAATCAAATTCCAAAAGACAGAGAACCCTGGATAGGGAGGGACAGTGAGTACAGAAGGGAGCTGCCGAGCTAGGAAGATGAAGCAGTAATTATCCGCAGCATTACTGAACAGTGGCATGGTGCTGAGTGCGAAGAGGAATAGAAACTATGCAAGAAACTATAATTGTAAGAGGTCTAGTTGACCAAGACAAGTACATACATACAGAAATAATCAGAAATACGACAAGGAATTCAACCTAAGAGCTAACGGCATGTTTCTGGAATCCCTTGGCTGTCAGTATGAGCTGGAGAACTGGAAGAGATAGGAAAGATAGGTGATACTCAGCAAAACCAAAAAGAGCAGTGAAAAACACACTGTCAAGGGAAGGCTCAAAGACAGTAGGAAAACGATGCTCTGGAACTTTCATTCTAAAATTTGGGGGTTGCAAACTAGCCCCTCAACACTTGGCAGTATGTAGCAGTGCAGGATATTAGGTACGTCCCTTGGCCCATGGCTTTGCTGTCTGCATTTTCACAGGGATACCCTGGAAATGTTTTGTAATTAAAAGGCCAAATGAAGAGATAGTTCTTAATAGACATGTGACAAGGCAAGTTATTTATAAGAGATTTGGGTGAAATGAAATTGGACAAGGTAGAGCTAGGAATTACAATGGGCAGCCAGTGCTATTCTCACTAACATAAAAGTGAGCTTGAGGTGGTCTTCTGGTGGGAAGGTGATGGGATTGAACCCAGACACATTTGCATTGAGCCCTGCATACTTCCCATGGCTCTAACTTTGCACTGTTATGTAGCTATAAATTTCTCATTTATTGCTATGTGTGAACGTGTACGCATGCACACAGTCGAGGAACACAAAGAGTGTGTATGTGTTGCATATGCATGTAAGCATATAAACTCCAGGACACACAGTGTGTACATGTGTGCCCACATGTGCATGGATTTCCAGGGACTCAACAACTGCTAATTAAAAGCCTGGACTTCCTGGTATAGCGAAGAAGTGAAAGCCTTGTTGTAAAGAGCTGAGTATGCTTATTTGTGTTAAAAAAAAAATTAGCTATTTATAATAAGGGAAAAATGTATTAAGGTTCTTCCTACTTCCAACAAATGTACAGACATAGTAATGAAAAAATTAGAAAATATAGTCAATCCTATGATAAAAGTGTTTTCATTGAATGATGAGTATAACACAGAGCATATGTACAATGCTATTTCTTAGGACATTAATGTACTGTCAGTTTATAAGATGGGAAAAACAGACTCTGAGGAAAGGAAGAATGATTAGGGGAACACAAGTAGTTCTTTGTGGGAAAACACATGTTCATTTCCTGTATGTAGGAAGAGCTCCTTGAGAAGTATAGTTGTTCTGACTTGTGCGAGTAGTTGCAACTTTGTAATGTGAATGATATGGAAATAGCCTTCCCAGTTGTATACAAACTTGCCATTTTTCTGGAAATGGATTGAGTATGCTGTTGAGTAAATGGGATTGCCTGCTCCTACTAGTCAAACATTAACGCACAGACATCCCAGTGGCCACTATCAGAAAATGCTACAGAGTCAGAGATGCAAAACCAGTGCCCAGTTTGACTCTCAAGGCACTTATGCAGAGAGCTATATTGTGCTAGGTTTCCCGTTCCACATTGTCTCATTTCGTCTTTTCAACACTTTTTGGTCTTAGTTGGTAAAATAACCAGTTTTTAAATGGTTCCTGCCACAACAAAATTTCTTCCAAGTTTCTGACATCCAGTTGTAAGTTGCTTTTTAAACCGTGATTCTCGCTGGCATGGTAGTTACGTGAACACGGACAGTTATCAGGTGTTGGATTTCAGATTTGTCAGTGGATTCCAGATTTGCCTCATCCTAAAAACTATATCAAAAAGCTGCTCTGGGCAATCTTTTTGCTGTGATTGGAAAGAAACAAGAAACTGCAGTTCACAGTAGCCCCACCTGAAGATGCCTTCCCTCATGCACAAGCCAGCCCCCTTTCCTGGCTGCCATCTGTGTAGGCAGATTATCTGTGATCTCAGTGCTTCTTGGCCTTCAGTATTTATCATCCACACATGCTAAGAAGTGTTTCCTGCATCCGAGGCAGCGTGCGCACAGCTCCTGCCTGTGCTGACAGTAATGAGGTTCTTATGCAGAACATTCCAGATACCCGCGTCCTGTCCCTTTTTTGCTACAACCTGTGTATTATAATTTATTGAATAAGATAAATTTTCACAATACTTTGGTGAGACAAGTAAAGAAAAAAAGAGATACTATTTCCTTTGTAAATAAGTAGATACGTTGAAACAGTGTGGAGACAATGAAAGACATTAAAAAGCATTTTGAGATGCGTAGAACTGAATAGGCCTCAGAGACCACATGGCTTCATCATCTTATCCTAGAAGTGAGGACCATGAGAAAGGAGTGACTGTTCCCCAAGGTCACCTGCCTGCCATGCTAGAACCTCCAAGCCAGTTCATATTCTTCCCTGTATCTTAACTTCCTTAAATCATTTACTGATTATTTTTGGTTATTTTTCCTAATAGAGCCTAGGAACTGTAGACTCCAACTAGATTAAATGACTATACTAAATATTTCCATGAAAATGTCATAGTTATCAATTTGTAGTACATGATTTTCCCCTGGAAAAACTGCTTTTCTTGCCATATGCTAAGGAAGCATTTCTTTTCTCTGTAAAATAGTATGTCCATTTCCATGGTAAACATTGTTTTCTCTACAAAACAACAAAAATTGTCTGTCACTGGAAGAATGATCACAAAAGAAAACATTGGTTCTTCCCCAGAAAAACCTCCTGGTAAGTGGCGGTGTGTCCTAGTCCATTATAGGAACAAAAGCGTCATCAGTAAACATTTTGTAAATCTCTGAGCATTCATAATGCAGAATGGCTGGTCGTATCTGCTTTCGTTTAGTTTATAATTTATATGTAGAGTTATGATGGTAGACACGCTATAGAGCATTATCCAGACACCAGTAGGAAACTAAGCAAGACACACACTCGTACTCTGTTTGTTTTTGGCCAGGCTATGAATGTCCTGGGGTTTCCAGATCTTTCCGATTTTCCTGAAAGGCAAAATCAGTGACAAAGATCTGTTTTCATGTTTTATGTGAATGTGAAAAGCCAGGAAAGACCTCCCTTTTAAGTATTTTTCATAGATGATCCATAAGAGATTTTTGTTTTGTTTGGAATGTTGAATGATTATGGTGTTTTGTAGAACAGAATGAAAGAATGATTTCGTGAAGTAAAAAGCAGTAGCAGCTCTTTCCTATCTAGCCTGGGTAAGCTATGTTGAGGAAATATCTGAGTAGATTTACTGTGTTAGATCAGAATCTGCCGATACACTCGCCGTGGAAGTGGGGCTGGAAGATTTGTAACTACTTCCATAGGAACAGAGTGGTTTTTCTGGCTCTGAAATTGGATCCGGAACCTTTGCCTCCCATGCAGGGCCTTCCAGTCCTTGAGCCAATGCTGGAACAGAGCCACACAGTGACCCGTACACAGGGGCTGCAGCCACGGTGTTGCAGTTCAACCTGTTTCAAGCTTCTCACCCTAAACAAATAACTGAACGTCTTTGCATTTTACTTTGTTCTTCTCTATAGAGGAAGTAATAACAGTATTTGAGTGGTCCATCATGTTCATAGCTGTTAGCTGCTTCATCAGATGTAGGTAGCATCAATTGTAAGCGGTCCCCTAGTTACATGGAAGGTATCCTAAGAAAAGAGTAGAAAACAACACTGACACTGCTGGTAGGATTCTAATTTGTCATGAATTTGAAGGTGCACATCAATTTCAGAGATGTTGCTGTGTGGGGGAAAACTGTGTTTCTTTTTTTTAATCATTTATTTAGGTAACAAGTTGGTTGGGTTCCCTGCATTGTGTGAAGCATCACAGTATCACACTGGAAAGGCACGATCAGCCCAGGGTGGGATCGAGTGGATCGCAGGAACAGTAAACCATTCTCACATTTGCATTCCTTGTCGTTTGACAAACCCCCAAACCCAGTAAAGGGACAAAGAGCTTGTAACACCATCATGTAAAACATCTTAACTCACAAAGCTACATCTAAAGAATAAATAAACTATATTGTGACAGTAATTCCTTTGAGACCAAAGACAAATCAGATATATCATAAATCATGTATTCCTTACAATTAATAAAACCCTGATATCTTTTTGTCGTTGGCCAAAGCCCTAGGAATTTACTGAAACCTGTAAAAATAATAACAGTAATAATACTATTAATGATAGAGAAAAATCTTTCTAGCTGAAACCAACACTATTGTCGCTTCTCGTTTTACCCAGTTTTACTCACCGGCGCTGGTATGGATCATGCCTGTTGCTGGTGTGACAATGACTCGGCTCCTCTGTGTGCCGCTGGCCTTGTGGCCAAGAGCTTTCCGCTGGGCACACAGCGGATGATTAACCAAAGTGTGTGTCTGGATCGATTTCTAACTAAATTTACAGTTCAGAGAGACTCTTTGTTGTCATCAAAATCACTCATACTGGCAACAGGAGCAAACAGAACAAAGAGCATCTTTCTCTTAAAAGAGCTGCTCTGCCCGCAGTCCACGTCCCACTGCATCTCTCAGCAGTGGAGCCTGATTTTCAGGCTTTTTTCCCCAGAAAATAGACTGTTATTATCTTTCGACTTCGCAGAAGCAAATGCATTTTAATGCAGACCCCTCAGATTTAACTCAAAGTACCTACTGATTAAATTCCCAGTGTTGCTTTTCTAGTAAACATGGGCCTACCAGTTGGCAATCTGAGACGATGCCTTCTTTATTCCATGTTGAGGGCCAGCCCCACCGCATAAGACAGAAAAGTACAAAGAATCCCTGCCTAGCTGACTGCCATTCTGCAACTTGCAAACAAATCTAGTAGGACACACAAAACCCAGCAGCTCACCTTAGAAGCAGCACTGTATCCAGAATCTGCATACATGTCTGTGTGTTTACCATCTTTTATTCTTGCTGAACTTCTGTAGTTACTGGATCTCAAAGTGCTGCCAGTTTCTCAAGTTTCTAAAATTGTTTCTGTTAAGACTCTGTAAATATGTTTGTTCTTTCATCCACCTTTTAAAAAAAAATCTGACTTCCTGACAGTATTAAGCCTGTCTTTCACGCATGAGCCTCTTTTTTCTTTCTTTTCTTTCCTTGTATGTCCCCTGCTAGCACTGTACTCACCTTGGGGGAATCTCAGGTAACTCTGGTTTTCCATTTCTGAGTCCTTGACTCCTATGGAGTCACCATCCCCAACTGACTTTTGGCCACCCCTGGTCAATGTCCAAAATGTCTCATGTGGAGCCCAGAGGCCCCAGGAAACAATCCTGAAGTGTCTGAGATTCCACAGCAAGCTTTCAACTATGTAAGAAAATTATAGGAAGAAATAAAAAAGACTGTGTTTTTAGTGTTATTATGATTTTGAAATGAAGCCAGAATTTTAGAGCCACAGTGGTAAATGTATACTTAGAGGGCCCCATAGCAGATTCTGGAAAGGGCTTTGAGGTCAGCGAGAGTGGGGATTGCATTTTGACTCCTCTAGTTAGTAGCTGTGCAGCCTGAACCTGCACCGCTCACTTTGGTTTGTCTTGGTGCCCGCTTGCTGCAAATGTGACGACGAGCATGGAATCATGAGTCTGTGATGGAAGTATGTGTGTGTGACACACCTTGCCTCCTGTCCTCTACCCCGTATAGAAAGACCTCTTCTTTCGTAGATCTCATCACGTGTGAGTCACTTAATGCATTCATTTATTCTCATAAATTATTTTTCCTTCTGCAATATTTTTTTCTCATTTTCCCAAAAAAAAAAAAAAAAACCTCCATCGGATCAATTAAGAAAAGATAGTAGGTGACAAACATGGAAGGTGATTATGGTGGCTGATGAATGTTTTCATGTTTTCTACATGATGTCATGTCTGGAAATTGGATCCCCTTTAAAAAGTCCAGGCAAAGAAGTAGAAAAGAACTCATTTTTATTGATGAGTAGAAACTATGATGGCTTCTCGACTATGAATTGCAATGCCTGTGGACACATTATTTAATTCCCCTGATTTTGGCTTCTTTGTTTACAAGAGCAGTTTCAACGCTTTCATTGTATGACAGACTTTGACTGGAGAACAAACAAACAAACAAAAAGACCCAAGAATTAAGCTCTTTTTCCTGGGAAAAACAGGAAGAACCAACCCCTAGCTGTAAGCAGATGTTGGAGGTGAGGTGTGTTGAGGGTTTGAGGGTCTTCCCTTGAAACATCTGTGTGCTGCAAGCACAAGACTTTATGTGAGGGAGGGTGGTAGGCAGACTCCTGGCAGTGCCGGGAGCCGCAGCCCGTTACATGAGTCTCCCTCCGACCTGGCAGGATGCTGCTGGGAGATGCAGTAGGGAAGCTGATCAGACTCTTGATGGCTTATGGCGTGTTAAGGAGTCCACATTGGTTGACCCCAAAGGATACTCAATCCCTAGAAATTGCTGCCTGCCTCTGCTACTGAAGCTGCAGGCACCCAAAAGAATGAACGAATATTTCTGTGCTTATATTTAGGAGCATAGATTTGGGGAGAATTTTAACACAGCTATCACAATGTGGGGGCATTTGCATACAGAGAACCTGTTAGTCTGCTAAATCACAAGGATGCTTTTACTTATTTATGTATTTCCTGAGAAAAGGGAGTGGCTTTATTACTTGTCATGCTTTCTTCGTTGTAGTTGAACACTTTTTTATTCTTTTTGAAAAATAAATATTCATTGGGTACACCACCATGCTCAGAGATTAGAGAAAGGACAGAATACAAGGGTATAAGCATTAGGACATCATGTGAATTTCCAGATTTGGCTATCCCTAGAGAAGTATTAGTCTGTTAATCATCACAGATGCAGCAATTGGAGTATTTGGTTTTCACTAAAAGTTCACGCATGCAGCATCATCAGGACTTAATTAGTTCTCACTTGCTGAGTGATAGCAGGCATTCATCAGCCTCCGGACTCCAGCCCGAGGTTCATCTCCTTGACTTAGTTCATTCTTCTCTTTTTATTTTCCTGTGTCCTCCTTCCTTTTGTCCCAGTGCCCCTTCTTTCTTTCTTTCTTTCTTTCTTTCTTTCTTTTTTTTTTTTAGATTTCTCTAAAAATGTTTCTGCTTGTTTTTTTTAAATTTCTTGTTAATTTTATTGAGACATAGCAATGAGACAGCTTCAAAACCAACTAATAGGACAGTTTCAATAATCAATGCATTGCATATTGTTGTCTTCATAGTGGTTATTCACAGTACAGCATGCAGACATGATATCCTGTCCAAACACTATTAGCACAAATCTTTATTCTCACTGAATTAAGAGAAAGTAACTGTATATCTATCCTAACTGTTTTGTATATGATCAATGATGTAGACTGTGCCTAAGGAGAGCCACATGGAGAGAAAACATTCTCTCAAGCTTTCACAGAGAGCAAATTGGTCAAGCAATGGCCATGACTCATCCACATGGCCCCTTCTTTCTTTTCTTCCAAGTTTTCAGAATATAGTATGTTCCATTCTCTTCTTCGGTATTAAACTACATAGCATTTTAATATCATGCCAGTGATACCAGTACTCTAACAGAGCTTCCCTAGATACATAGTGCTTTGGAAATTTAATAAAGGTAGCAAAAGTAGCACTTCCTGTGCCCATGCCCTCTCTGAGGTACATCGTATATGTTAACTCATTCAGGTTTCCCATGTAGGTACTATTCATATAGAGTAGTACTGATCATTTCAGAGCTTTCAGCAACAACCACTGCAGCACTCGTGCCACTGGTTCACGCCACTGGTACAGAAGATGCTGAGCCAAAGAAAAATGCAGTGGTGTGCTCAAATCAAACAGCCAGTAAACGGCAGAGCCTGGGCTCGGAACTCACTTGGTGTCTGTAGCTACTATAGTTACTTCTCGGGGTTGAGCTCCTTCCATAATAATTTTCACTATGAACAAATCTCATGTCACTAACTTAGGTGGTTACAGAGTAGTCACATGACCTACAGTAAGGCATATTGTCCAGATTTCTGGGTGACAGAATTTTATCTTTGTGGGGCTGGAGAGGTGGTTCAGTAGAATAAGTGTTTCCCTGGCAAGCACAAGAGCCTGATTTCAATCCCTGGTTCTGCAAATAAATAGATAAAGAAAGAAATAAAAGTTGTCTTTGTTTTTCAGTGCCAGAGATATTCTTTGATCAATAACAATAACTAATGAAATTATTTTCTTTTCCATAAGAATCTTTAAACCCAGCCTTTATTATTGTGCCCTTGTTTATTTCTTGTAGGGCCAAGGATATAGCTCAGTGGCAAAGTACCTGTCTGGCAAGTGCAAGGTCCTGAGTTTGATTCCCAGTTAGATATATATTGGCATCACAAGTTGGAAGCCCTAGATTGAATCTCCAGTAGTCAGGGAGATGAAGAGTGGGTAGGGGAGTAAGAGAAAGACTGAATTAGCAAGTTTGAGGATGGGAAACAGGTTGTAACTGACCCTAAAAAGTTATAGCTGGCTCTTCATTCTCCATTTGAACTTGTCAAACAGAAAAATAGATTGTATTAGGCTCAAAATCAACTTACCAACTAGCCTCTGCTAACTAGTAGTACATGCCTCTGACTTCAGCCCTGGATTGTACACTAGAAAAGTAGAGAGGAGGGAGAAGGAGGTGTTTGTAGCAAGTGGAAGGTGGAGAGAAAAACCTGGTCTTCACTCTCAGAAAGATGGTTAGTGTTGATGTGTTCTCACGTTGGCATTTTTAAACTGTAGACCAGAGTCTACCTGCTCATCTAAAGATTAAATGTGAAGAATGCCCTAGAAAGGTACCCTCCTCCTGGTGCTAGCCAGATAGCTAAGCAGATTAAGATGCTTGCTTAGGCAGACACCATGACCAGGGTTTGATCCCCAGCGTGCTTTGTCAGCCCCACCCCCGGGGCATGCTGAGAAGCCACTGGGAGTGGGAGTGATGGCACGCACCTGCAATTCCAGTGCTTGGGAGGCTGAAAACAGGAGAATTACTATGAGTCCAATCTGTGTAGTGAGACCCT
>NDGM011167444.1:0-15691 GCA_002564305.1 Octomys mimax | reverse complement strand
TTTCTACTAGCTCAGCTCAAATGTACAAATTAATAGCATCAATAGTAAATAAGCAACAGCAGAGAGTTATAGAGGAACTCGGAGCAAAATTCTTTTCTGAAACAGAATATACTCTGAGCAGCTGTGGGTTCCAAGTGCTTATTTCTGTGTGCAGTGTACTCACTTTAGTGACACCTTCCCCCCATATTTGCTCCCTCTTACTCTGTATGAGCAGACATGGCCTTTGGCTGTGGTTCCCATTTTATTCTCAAAACTTAGCTTCAGGAAACCTTTCAAGAAAAATAAGGGGCAATCAAAACATGCGTGAATGTTTAAATAAAAAATTAAGTGAAAGGGATATTGCCATGAAAATCCCTCAAAATACCCACCCTTGCCTTGAACACACTCACTCCATGATTTCTGCCACATTCCGCAGTTCTGCAAGCTCTCTTCCCCGAGTGTCTTTGTAAAGAATGAGTAACAGTACCCACAAATGCTGCTGCCCAGGGCCACCCAGTGGAAAGGCAGGCTTATGAAAACATAGTCGTGTGTCCTCCTCTACCTGATCTGGCACCATGGCATGCCTAGCTCTTCCCCAGAGTCCAAATGACAATGAAAGATCAACATTTTGAATTGAGTCAGGCCACTGAAGGTGCCACAAGCGCACAGCTAAAGGTGCTCAACAAAAAAGATTTCTAGGCGGGGGAGATAGCTCAGTGGTCTGAGCACCTGCCCAGCAAGTGTGGGGACCTAAATTCAATCCTTGGTACTACATGCTGTGCTGCCCAACCCTGGGCCCGAAATCAGGCGTGGTAGTGCATGGCTATAATCCCAATTTTGGGGAGGCTGAGACAGGAGAATCACTGTGAGTCTGAGCTGTGTAGCAAGACACTGTGCCTAATTAATTAATTAATTAATTTTTTAAACTTTTTTTTTTTTTTTCAGAACTGGGGGTTGAACTCAGGCCCTTGTGCTTGCCAGGCAAGTACTTATTCCACTGAGCCATCTCCCTGGCCCCTAATTAATTTTTTTAAAAAATTTTCCAGAACTTCTGCAGAAGTGGTGGGAAGAGTAGGACTGGTGCATCTGAAGAAAGGAAGAGTGTTCTGAGGGGAATCCATACACAGTGTCTTGACTGTAATAATTTCTTGTATTTAAATGCAAACTGTATATTTTGAACAGGCCTTAAACAAATAATGCGAAGACCATAACTTTCAGGCAAGGTAGTGTGGCCTTGCTGTACCACGGAGTGGTGGAGATTGTGCCGCAGTGAAGTGGGAGACCTCGGGGAACCAAAACAGAGGGGAGGCTTGGTAACAAGAGACGGGCACACACTGCGCAGCGCAGCTGCTGCCTGAAAACTAGGCCTGGCGTTGAGCCTCTCATCTGCATGACTGAGTCTGAAATACTCCATAGCAGCACTTGGGCCCAACTCTCACCTCTGCTAAGATTCCTTAAGAGCCTTCTCAACTCCTAAAAGTCAATATTTCATCAGACATTCACACCAAACCAGTAAGTTGAGTTTTATCATGTGTTCTGAGTGATTAATATAAGTAATACAATCTTGGACCTGGAATATAGCTCAGGGACACAAGTAACCTGCCTGGCAAACACATGGTCCTGAGTTCAATTCCCAGGACCCAAAAAATAAATTAATTTAAATTAAATAAATAACACAAGCTGCCTCAGAACCACTTTGGAGATAGAAACTGTCACTATTTCCATCTTACAGACAGGCAGACTGAAGCATGAAAGAGAAACAGGATTTTCCAATATACACACTCACCAAAACGAGGTGGATTCAGGGTGCGAACCCACGCATTTTAATACCAGTCCCTGCTCTGAACCGTCATACAGCAGTGGTGAAGCCCACAGTGATAAATGAGGAAACTGAGGCCCAGAAAGTTTTCATCCCATGCTCTGCCTGACTCCCAGCTGAGACTCTGTGGGTGTGAAAGACACATTATACAGCTCGCTCACCTCTTGGGAGGCCCCTGGCCTCTCAGTACATAATGCTGCCCTGGACTCCAGAACCTAGAACATCTGGAGGTTGGAGGGTTACTGTACCACCTGCCCCTGACAACTTCTGTACCTCTGGGTAACTCTCTTAACCTCTCCAAATCGGTTTTTAAGTGGAGATACTAAGACTTACTGCGCAACTAAAATACTCAGTTGCCAGGCATTCAGATATGAATAAGATACATGAAAGCATGGGCCTCCAGCATCAAGGGACAGGGGCCTTCAGGCCCCTGCGAAATCCAGGCCCCTGTGCTCCACATGCTGTGCAAGTCCCCCAGGCCCGGCCCAGCCCAGCAGCGCCCCCCACCCCCAGGAAAGGCAGCCAAAAAGCATCTTCCTCCTCCACCTCATAGGTCATGGAGCAAAGAAGGCTGAGGGCACAAGGACCCACCAGCCAGCAGGCAATACCTGCAGCGAGAGGACTGAGCCTTGGCACGGGGAGGTGCCCCCATGAAGCCAGGCTGCCGTGAACAGAGAGTGCTGACTCCCAGCGACCAAATCTCTGTCATTCTGGCCTTCGGGCTGTGTCAGTGATCAGGGAAGCTTAGCAGCTCTGGTCATAGCTGACTCAGATATCACGAAGCCAGGCTCTGGGGAGAATGACCGTGACTTGCTGGCTAGTGGTCCATATCAACAGATAAATAAACATTCATCTTTGAATAGCTCCAGGTGGGAGAAAACCAGTAATACTATTCAGGAGGCCTGCTGGCTCATGCTACTCTTAAAGACTCCCCCATTTTTTCTAGTGTTGGTGTGACATCCTCCCCATTCATATATCTCTCTCCTTCCCTCCCTCCTATCCTCTCTCTCTCTAACACACACACACACACACACACACACACACACACACACACACCTTGATCCTTCATCCTGTAGCAATGGTGGTGAATCTATGGCACTCTTTCCACCAGGCTGTTTGTCATCATCAAAAGCTCTAGAAGGTTTGCCATCACTATCTGACTGTACCCACCCTAAAATTCATTCATGGCTCCCCATGGACTTATCATAGTTCTCAAACTCCTCCTTACAATATGACCATGCTTTGGTTTGTCCTCACCTCCCACTGGGCACCTGTACCCACTCCCTCTCATCTTTCGCTTCCATGTGCCCCAAGTACCCAGAGCACGGTGAGTCTCCCACTCAGGTGCCTTCCCACCTCTGTTCCGACCAATACATTCTCCTCACTCCTATCAAAGTCCTTCCCTGTCTTCCCTGGGACCTCAACCCAGGCTGGTGGCCGTCAAGCTGGAGCACCCCTTTGCATTACCCAGAATTTACAATTCAGGAAGCCTCGGGGAAATCCCAAGAAACTGCATCCTCCACCAATACCTCTGCGGACGGTCTGAGGACCACACTTTGGAACCTCTGTGCCAGCAACTAAAACAGGCTTCTGTGGAATTTTGTCTCCTTTTGGCTGTTGCCTTCAGATAAAGATAGTGATCAAGTGGTTGTTCAGAGTTCCCAGTAAATGTCCTCTCATTTGCATTGCTGAAATCTGGGGCCCCTGTGAAATCCACCAGGACCTCCCTGTTCTTTCATCAATAACCTACACCTGCTACGACAAACTAGCACAAATGTGGGGGCTTGAATGAGAGCTCTGGAGGCTACAAGACTGCACGTGATCAAGGCATGGGCAGGATTAGTTCCTCCCGAAGGCTGAAGAGCAATCTGCACTATGCCTCTCTCTCTCTGCTGCTGGTACCTTAAATGGACCCTGGTTTGCACATAGTCTTCCCCCCCCCCATTTATGCAATAATAAAAATAGTAGTGCTTACTATTTAATGTGTGTGTGTGTGTGCGTGTGTGTGTATTCTCATATCATTTCTCTTCTTTGCCCATCACTATGTCCAATTTACCTCTTTTTATTAGAACAACTTCATGTTGGATTACGACCCACTCTGGTGAACCTATCAACTTACTTTAACTTGATTACCTTTGCAAATTACCTTGATTATCTACCCACAAATAAAGTCACATTTGGACGTTCCAGGAGTTAGGGCTTTGGCATATAAATAAATCAACCCATGATACCCTGGTAGGTAACACCTTGTAACTGTAACAGAGCACGGTGAGCAAGAATCCATGCTGTAGAGACAAATAAACTCATTTGTCTGGGTGGCCTAGCACATTGGAGATGCCTCCATGACCAGCCCAGCATCACACTCTGGACTGCTGGAGGATTCTGCTTAGGTGAGCAGAAGTGAACTGCCCACATCCTTAAGCCAAGTACTGACCTGGTTGGTAATTTAAATGAAAGCGTACTGGTTCTCATGAGAAGCACTGGGCACTTCATCTCACTTGTGTTTTTCTTTCTCTAGCTCCTTGAAATTGGAAAATAGCCCTGTTGTATAACTATGTGCCATTGCCCTGGACTGACTGACTTGGAGCCTTCTCACAGGGCCACAGCGCTGGCTGCTCCTCCTCTGAGCGCCCTGCCCAAAGCCCCTCACCCAGGCCCAGCCCTGGCACCTATCCATGAGTCATATAGTGTTCAGAGTAATCTTCTTAAAAGGATTAGATGGTGTCACTCCCCCTGCCTGAAACGCTTTAATGCCCCCCTTCCTGAGATATCTGGACTCTAGTGTGGCGTCCATCAATCTTCATGAATCTGCCTCTGACTTCTCCGGTCCCATTTCTCAGTGCCTGTTACACCCACTGTTCTTCCAAACACCCTAGCACTTTGAAGCTTCTCACAATTCACATCGCAATCCCCTGGGATGGTTTTCCCTCCTTGAAGTTTGGGCTGATGACAGAGTACCATAAACTGGGCTTCTCGGGGACAGAAATGTATTTCTCTCTGTTCTGGCTGCAAGAAGTCCAAGGTCAAGGTGCCAACAGGTTTAGCTCTGGGCGGGCTGCTGCTTCCTGGTTCATGGATAGTGTTCTCTCGCTGTGGCTTCTCTAGCACAAGGACCAAAGGATGTTCCAGTGCCTCTTTCGTGAGAGTGCTAATCCCACATCACTCTCCTGACCAAGCCATCTCCCAAAGGTCCCTCCTCCTAATCCAGCGACCTTGGGGTTAGGGTTTCCACACATGCATTTAGCTCTAGGAGTCAGACAGGACACACAAACACTCGAACCACAGCATTTTTCCTCTTCTAGCGTAGACCTCAGCAGCACGGATACTTCTGTCCCGCACACTGAGGGGTGCGCAGCAGCAACCTGCAGCCTCTTCCCACGAGGCGCTAGGAGCAATTAACTACTCCCAGCCACAATCTGGGGAGCCAAAAATATCCCTAGATATTGCCAAATGTATCCTGGCCTAAATCCTTCCAACTGTTCTTTAACAACCAGGGTAATGTCACCTCCTCTAGAAAGCTCTCCCTGTCCTTGCTCCAGGCTCCACATCATTCATGCTGCAAATTTGCCTTGCACTTGCTCTGGGACTCTGCCAGTCAGACCGGAGCTGTGTCTGTTTCTCTTCTGTGCCCCTGGTGTTGGCACAGCATCTGCCCAGTGGGAGGTCGACCTCTGTCCTCTTGATATCTGCTCATCAACTACATGGAAAAGAATGGATGGAAACCGACCTAGGGGCTGCTCTGCCTCCGGGTGCCAGGATTCCGGGATTTGACTGAGCTCAGGCAGAAGAGGATGTGCATTCACAGCAGGACCAGGCAGAAGCCACACTCCCAACTAGCGCTCTCTCTCTCTCTCTCTCTTTCTCTGTGTGTGTGTGTGTGTGTGTGTGTGTGTGTGTGTGGTTTTGCTAATACCACAATCTTCTCTGTTTTAAACTGCAAGAGTTTTGTTTTCTTTATAGTCCAGAAGCACAAGTCTTATAGGCTTTTCTTGAAGCTGCTGTTCCCTGAGGCAGGGATGGAGCAAGGCTTATCAAGGCTGCCACCTACAGAGGAAAAAAGCAGGCAGGCTGCACAGCCAGAAGGATGGGGAGGGTACAAAGGAGGGGAACGAAGACCAAGGTCCACCAGTGCCTGGAGGAGCAGCTCCTGGCCTTTCAGCAAAGCCTCTCTGAGGAGAGAATGGGTGCCAGGCAGAAATCAGCCCTTTTCTCAGCTATAGAAGAGCTAGGCTGAAGGAGAGGATGGAAATCCTGCTCCTTGTTCCCCAAAGGAGGGGTCAGGCAGCCACTGCACACACACACACACACACACACACACACACGACACTACACACAGCAAACACACTAGCCTATACATTTGCAAATACACACACATAACATACACCATCATCATACACACATTTTACAGACACATATACACATATACATCTACACATCCACACCACACACACATATGTGAAAACTCACACACCCATACAACCCCACATACTCACAAGTGTACACACATGTGCATGCACCCAATTCCCACAGTACTCAAAAACACATTCATACATACCATCTACACACATATAGGCATTCACAATCCCACATACTCCACATACACACAAACACATCCACTCACAAATATACACACAGCCCAAGCAAACTGCACACACTTCCCTTCAGACACACACTATACTCCCACACGGGCACTCCTGTTTCCTGTATTCTAGCTCTCTCTCTGTACACCATTGCGGAGGCTGAGATGCAACTGGAGGATGAAGGTGTGGGAGACACACAGTTGTGGGCTGCTCTGTGCTCTCAATAGGGTATTCTGTATTTAGCAAGAGCCTGGGACCTTCACTCATGCACTCCTGGAATTTTTGCCTGCAGCATCTCTGCCTCTACCTGGGCCGAACCCAATGGCAGAGCCAGGGTGCTGACTCCATTTGCTTGAACTCTTCATAGCCATGGGGCCCTGGAGACAGAGCATTCTGGGTGTTAATGAACAACAGCCAATAACTGTTCTGCTTCCATAAATCTCACCACCTTTATTATAATAAAGTGAAGTTTAAGTTGAAGAGCTCGCTTCCCCCATCAGATCTTCCCAGCATTACAGGTTAATTTTTGCCACCTAATTCTTCCAACAACCAGCCTACAAAAGGAATAAAGCAGAGTAGGATTTTCAGGGGGATAGCTATGCAAAGTAAATCCTAACAAATTTTGAATCATATTGTCAATGTATTGGGTCAGGTGTAGGCTTGATAATTAAGGAGAATCTTCTGTAAAGGTTCAATAAAATGACAAATTCCTTTGTAACAAGATTACTCATTCTGCTGTGCCTGCTCCCTGATGTTAAATTGTTATGTAAAAGCTGCTTTGCACTCACCAGGCAAATTCCTCAAGGCAAGATGCTGTCTCCAAGATCTTTGAAACCTAAGCGCCTCTTAGATAACGGCTCTAAGTGAGGCCTTTCCACACCTGCCCTTCTCAGGGGTCACTTAATGTCTCTGCCCCTGTTTCTTCACCTGTAAGATGGACACAATACTGTCTCCTAGGAATGCCACCAGGGTTAAAGATATTTGTGTATGCTGCTGGACACACATGGGGTGCTCAATAAATGTGCACTGAGATCCTCGTTATGATCATGTTCTTCCCCAACTCCAAGCCTCTGCTTTGTTTGTGTTCATGTGGCCAACTCCTGGGAACCCTGTACAAATCTCACTCCCATGATGGTTTTCCATGCCCATGAGAACTGAGGGCGAATCCTATCTCCTGTAATCACCACTGACCTGGCCCTCTCACCAGTTACCTTTCTATATCATGAGGCAGTACCAGTGCACCATGCACTGTCGCTCTATCATAACTTGATAGAGCCTAACTCTATCAGGCTCTGTGTCTGACCCATCCCTATGTTCTGAGAGACACAGAGTAGGGATCCCTGAAAGTTTCTGTTAGTAACCACAGTGTTGACAGCCTCTGGGATTAGACGCCCAGGATGCAACAGCCACTAAACACTGGAAAATTGGCCTAAGATAAACATGAATTTCCTTAGAAAAGGCACTGCCCTTGTGATGGTTATGCCACCCACACGGTAGTTCTACAATACAACCACAAAGTTTTCAATATTGCAGCTACTCATGGCAACTTCGTGAGAGGCTCAGAATTCTCCAGCTAAGTTATTAAATTCTTGACCCATAGAATTAGTGAGATAATAAATGCCTGCTGTTGAAAACTTCTAGGGAAAAATTGTTATGTACCAATAACTAACTGATACACCCAATCAGTACCTAGTTCAGGATGTTGACCTAATCCTGGATAAAGACGGACCACAAAAACCTGTGAGAGCAGAGAAGGGTTTCTAGGAAAAGGATGGTTTACTCACACCTAAGAAACCATAAAAATCTCCTATGTTTGTATCTGAGTATGATGCCCACACTGAAAAAAATCCTTTAGGTACCAATGAGTGGAGCCAACACTAAGGGTATTTGAAGAGACACAAGTCTTATAAGGCCAGATTCTTTTTCTTTTTTGTGGAACCGGGGATTGAACTCAGGCCCTTGCGCTTGCCAGGAAAGCACTTGTACCACTGAGCCATCTCTCTGGCCCCAAGGCCAGATTCTTAATGATACCATTAAGTACCAATCCCAAAACCTTGTTGTCTTCAAAGCTGTGTTTGTGGGAAATAATGAATTTATATATTGTCTATACTACTTTGAATCAAAGTTCTCACACTTGTATTTAAACACATCCTAACTCATTCAGAGAGTTACATGGAAGGAACTACCTGCACTTTATACTAAGTGCTATTCTTGATACTTCCTATGGATTATTTATAATTTCTCCAGATAATACATTGCATGTAATCTATTTAGATATTAGTCCCACTGTACAAGTGAGGAAACTGAGATTCAACAAGGTTGTTGCAGATCATACAGCTCGTGAAAGGCATAGCTGGGATTCTGCATTTGAACTCAAGCTGGCGTTCTTCCCAAGACACCATGCTGATGATCAAAGCGTCTGCCCAAAACAGTGCTCCAGACCTTGTTCAGAAAGGCAAGCAGCCGCAGGCCAGCACCCTCAAAGCTAACCCCTTATCTTTGTGTGGAGCTGAACATTACCATCACCAAGAACCCTCCAAAGCTGGACAGGTTTCCATATGATTTTCCATTTCTTACTCCGGAAGATATTATTTCTCAACAACTTGCAAAGACACCGCCAGCCTTCAATTACCTCTGCTGGAAAGCTTCTGCCAGCACTCCTGCCCCCGGTGAAGTTTCCTGCTGGGAACCCCTGCAGGACTGATAACCAGAACCATACAGTTTAGTGCTAAAGAGTTTTCAAATTGTTTCAAACATCCTAACTCACCACCATTAGGAAATTTGCCTGCTGAATGTTCTTCCTTCCACCCCTGAGTCTAGATATTACACAATAGGCCCACAGGGGGACATAGTCTATGCTTACCCACTTTCTGACCCATAGAAATCAAACACAATGTGATTTTCTAAGTTGTACATTTTTAAGACATGTGATGTCCTGCATGGAGAAGCTTGATTTGCCTGTTCTTTCAGCCTCTTCTTCCCTCCAGGCCTTTGCTCAGCCCATCCGAAGTCTTTTCTTATTCCACGCTCAGACTTCTAAATTAAACCGTCTAGGCTTTCTCCAGGTTCTGTATTCACCTTTAAGAAAACAAGCATCCTATTGCTTCATGATTGTCTGCTCTTGAGAAGTTCTTCAGGAACCAGTTGCATAACCAAAACATACACATTTAATTTCCCAGTCACCAACAGCTGGTCCATAGCAGATGCTCAGTAAATCTAGATGAACACCTACCACTCAAATGCTCCCCAGCCTGCTGTGTCCCCATTAACAGGTATCACTGGCCTCATCCCATATTCTGTGACAATTGGATGCTTCAGTCTGTCTCCCCTATTGACCTGGGAGTTGCCAAGGTGAACGAGTGGATTTTTTTTCACCATAGCACCACCAACATCAAGCATAAGGCACAAGGAATGTGTTCAAAAGACTACACGTGAGTATGTAAAGACTGTGCAGTGTTTACTTAAGCAATAGGCGGGTTACTGTTCCCCAGTCAATGGCCAGAAAGTTATTGGGCAATGCAGACAAAATGGTCTTGAATTAAACATTTACTCTACAGAACTATCTGGAAGAAAAAAGTTCAAGATAATTTTTTGAAATGTTTTGGGGGTGCAACTGGCTGACGTCATAGGCTTCTTTGAATTGGTGACTGCACACCTGACTTAAGGACATCTGATAAGAAGATCTGGCCTACTTATATCTCAGAAGTTCACAACTACCACGTAGTATTGCTAAGAATATAGATATCTCCCCCAGAAAATCATTGTTTTCTTTCCCCAAAAATAAGCAAGTGAAAAAAGTTCTTCCTTTCCCTTCCAGGAGCCTCTGTCCAGTTCACATGCCGAGGTACAGCAGCTTCCACCTCCAGCCCTCACACACTGCTCCACACTGCTTGCCTGCATAAGAGAAGTTCAAAGTGGGACACAGCTTCACCATCAATTAATCCTGACTGATCTTCTGCCAGAGGTGACGTCCTCTTCTCCATGTCTGGCAGCGAGCCTGATGGAGATAAGAAATGCCAGACTGGGTCAGAGCAATGGCCCAGCCAGGCCACAGCACTGCCTGACAAAGGCATGCAGAGATATCTTGGAGAAAAGAGCTGTATGACATCAGTCAGCAAAAACGGGCAATGTTCTTTTGCTACAGATGAGATTGGTGACCCCCCAAATTCCCTTTGCTCATGCTAAGCCCCTATTTTCTTGAGGTGTTCACCTCTCCCCCATGAGGCTTGAGCTTAAGTCCCTTTTGCCCTGTGCTAGGGATTCTTAAACTCTTCAAACATTTTGGACCAAATAATTTTTTGCTGTGGGGAAATTTCTGGTGCATTGCAGGATATTTTGCCAATCCCTGGCCTCTTCCTGATGATACTAACAGCATCACACATACACACACACATGCACAAAATTGTTTAAAAAAAAAAAACCTCCCAATATTACCCTTGAGAGAAAGAAAGCCAAAGCTGTCCCCAGGTGAGAATCAGCGCTCTAAGCCAAGATGGCAGCTGTAGTCAATGATTGGAAAGGCATGAATATGTGACCTAGCTCTGGCCAATGACACATGAATAGAAACCATCTTGAGGATTTCTGGGAAATGTTTGCTCACTGTTAAGTTATGAAATAGAAAAGCCCTTTATTTTTCTGATAGCTGATATGTCTAAATATCTCCTTGCTAGAACTGCATCTTACATCTCATAACTGGTCAAGAATAAACCCAATGAAAAGAATAAAAAAGATGAAAACTTTAGGATTCTTTAGACCATGGCTTCCAACTGACATATGTGATCCTAATATTACAGTATTTGAAACTTTTTATTAAATAAGACAACTATCCTTATTCATGAAATAGATTTGAGTTGAAATTTTGTCTATTGTAGTCCATAACATCACAATTTATACACATTTTCATCTTCTGTACAATTAAACTTTTGGTCTCTCACTCATGAGTAGGCAAAAACATCACCTTAAATTCATTAAAACACAACAGAAGATGGTTTAAAGATCCTCAGATCTTGAGGCAGGCAGAGCTAAGCTCAAGCATATACACAGCAAGAGACACAGCACATTCATTATTTCAACCCTTCATTTCCACATTAGTGATAATGCCCTAAGTTCCCTGTCCCTTTGAGTTTGTGTGATAGTCAAATGCAATGACGCATAGCACAGTGCTTCTTGGGTATCACTTTACTTTCAGTCCCTACCACCCTTTGATATCTATTAACATTCAACACCCAGTTGTCCGATATTCAGCTAGTATTTATTTAAGCCTTATGATAAGGAAAGTGCTATTTAGAGCGCTTTCTTATGCTTGGCTTGGCTGTTGTGTTGGAGCAAATAAGTCTGTACTGTGGGGTGTTTCTGTACGCTGTAAGATGTCTAGCACCATCTCTGGCTTCTGCCCACTGGGCATCAATTGTACCCAACCTCAGCTGTGACAACTGAAGATATCTCCAGATTTTGTCAAACAGAGAACATGTAAAATTACTCCTTATTAAAATCCACTGGTGAAAAAAAAATAAAAAATCCACTGGTGTAGATAGGATACTCAGATGAAAATATTTGTTCCCTGCCCTCAAAAAACTCACTTGCTTATAAACAATTATTTTTTTGTTCTAAAATTATCATGACCATGATTTGGTAGCAGATAGATCTAGATTTAAGTGCTGGAGCTACTCTATTCACTTGTAGGCATCACTGTCAATGTCAGTTCCTTCATCCATAAAATATTCGGTGATGAAGCTAAGGAACATTTTCAGATTTAAGTAAAATGAATGCCTAGAAAGCACTTAACAAAATACCTACTATAGAGTTAATACTTAGTATTAGGTTTGCTCAATATAATATTCTCAGTTGAAATTTGTTGTCTGCATTTTGGGAGTAGAACTTACTTCTGGTTAACCTTCTTCACTTTATTCTGTGATTCTGTAGGTTTGAGTCCAGATAGAGATGGTACTGGAGATCCTCTGGAGTCCTCTAATATGCTTTTGTCATTTCTTCAAGGCTACCTTGTCAACACTTGCATCTTTTGACGATTACATGCTACAGTGCCAGCATAGATGGTAGGTCCGAAGTGCCTGGGAACTAACGTACTCCTCTCTGTCCTGAAGTGGTCTTCAAGAAGTGAACCTACTGACTCTTCTCCTCTCATAGCATAATAGTATAAATGCCTGCAGCTCTCTCAGCCTTCAGCAGGGAGAATTCTCAGGCATGTGCTTTACATTGCTTCTCAGAAAAATCCCTACAAGATATAGTCTCAGTTGTCCCTACACTCTCTGGCTTAGTAACCCCACCACTCAATGACAGTTTCTGTTCCTTGTATCACCACTGCTCTCCCCACATTGCTTCACATGTCCAAATAAACCAGGTGCATGCCATCTGTTGTTAACTCCTGCTCCTAGGGAAAACCAAGTTAAGACATTGTATTTTAGTCACTGAGTTTAGACTCTAAAATCTAGTTACACTGTCTGGGTAGAATTTTCTTTTTCCAGCACTTAATTAATTAGTGGCCTTAAGTGACTTCGTTTACTTTATGTAAAAAGAAGATAATAACGCTTGCTTCATAAGGATTAAATAAATGGATTAGTATTTGTAAAACAATACTCACTTCTCAAGGTCTAAATGAGTTAATATTTGTTAAATATTTAGCATCAGGCTTGGCATCTAGAAAAACCCCACACACATATTATGCTGTTAAATCTCATTTCTTTGCTAGTCTCCCTAGAAGCCTGGGTCAAATTTTCAGGCCATAAGATTGCTGTCCATCATCTCAAACTAACACATCAGGAACTGCTTAAGAATCTTATTTCCAAAAATGGTCTTCAGCAGAAAGGAAGCCCTTTTGCCCCAAGCACAATTCCAGCCTTCAGTTGTGAAGACATATGTGCAGACATGTTTCCTGCAAACTGTCTGGATTCCTGAGCTTCAATTAACACTCAGAAAATGTGCCTAGATAGATCAGCATTTGCTGAATAATCCTGCTGACCTGGAGAGATAAGAGGTACCAGTGTCTCCAAGTGCTGACATGGCCGAATCCTGGGCCTTGAAACAGTGAGTGCTCCCCAGGCTGTGCAATGGGCAGGCAACAGTCGGTCCTGGAGGAGAGTGATCCCCTCTGCTGCCCTGGGGCTGGCGCTCTAAGGAACTCAAAGTGTTTCTGTTCATAGAGCATTCCCTACTTTTCTAGCTACCTCAGTGTGTGGTTTCTATTTCCTGAAACCTTTCTATAGCGTAGCCTGGGATCTTGCCATGCCAAGGTCCATGGGTCTCTTTTCTGCTGGTCTACAGAAAGAGAAAAAAGAGAGATTCTGGCTCCAGCCCCTGCCTATCCAAAACTCTTGCAAACTTACTCTCTCTGTTCTGAGCTATTCACCCCCCCAGTTGTTGCTCTTCCAAAGCAAAGCCAAAGAGAACAAAAATCTGTAATAATATCTTAATTTCCTGATATGTCATACTGCACACTGAAATAGCCTTTAAAATGTCAAATTTGTTCTTGGAAAAAATAATCCAGGAAAATTTCATTCACTGAAATAGAGAGAGACAAGAATTTTCTTTTATATGAGTGACGGGATGACAATGAGGGGATAGACCACTTACTTATTTAAATTTACTTCTTGTGTGTGTGTGGCCAGCTCAGGCTGTCCTGGGGGCAGGTCTGACATGGCATGTGGTGCCAGAGATCAAACCTCAGTCCCTGTGCTTGCCTAAGCTTGCCTAAGCAAGCACTTTAGACCACGGAGCTATCTCGCCAGCCCTAAATTTACTTTTAACTTACATTTAAGAGTTACATTCTATACCAGGCACTGTGCTAAGTATTTTATATTTGTTCTCTTAAAGTTGGATTCTCCATAAAGACCTCTGTGATGGGTAATATTGTGGCCAGCACTTCCCAGCTCTCTTCATTTCTTAATTTCTCTTCATTCTGTTTAGCACCTTCTGATACGGCATATAAACCACTTGCTTATTTTGTTGCCTGTATCTTCATAAAAATAGAAGTTCTAAGAGAGCAGCAAGTTTGGACACTTTTTGAGTAATGCTCCACTCAGTGGAAGCATCTGATTAATATTTGCCAAAGGAAAAAATAAATGAATGAATCCACTTGAATCTTTCCAATAACTCAAATGAAAAGCCATTGTTATCATGACACCCATACCCACGCCCATAACTGGTATACGTGCTAGACAGAAAATGGCCTCCAAATATGGCCACACCCTAATACAAGGAATCTGTGAATGTGTGACCTCCCATAGAAAAAGGGACTTCACCAGTGTGGTTAAGGATCTCGACATGAGGAAGTTAACCTGAATTACTCACCTATCTGTTTGGGTCCAGCATAATCACAAGAGGGAAATAGGAGGAAAAGAGAGAATTAAAGATGCTACACTTCTGGCTGGAAAGTGGAGGAAGGAACCATGAGTCAGGGGGTGAATGTGGGTGGCCTGCCAAGGCAAAAAATAAAGGGGGAAGGAAACAGAGTCTGACCCAGAGTTCCAAAAGGCCACAGCCCTACTTTTACAAACTTGGATTGCAATACAGTTGAAACCTATTTTGGATTTCTTTACCCCAACCCTATCACTTAAATAATAAGCTGGAAGTTTGTGCTCATTAATGATAGCCGTAAGAGGTAACCAATACATGCACTATTCACATGGGAAAGCCAAGACTCAAGATTTCATCTTAGGTCTCCAGGGTAGTTAGGCAGTGAGACATAGATATAAATGCAGTCAGTCCAACCCTCAAGCTCCCCCTCTTATCTTCACTAAAAGCTCATGGGAGTCGGTCAGCAAAAAGGAACCCTGCATCTCTAGCCTTGCAATCTCCTTGGTGCCTGTTGCGTAACCGAGGCATGGGCTGCATTCTCCATGGAATTTCCCCCTCCCAGTTCAAAGGTTGCAGTAAGCAATGGACATGCACAAATATGAAGGAGACACCATCCATATGGATTTCAAAGTCTGAAGGAAAGAACAGTATAAACCAGCTGCAATAAGCATCAAGAAGGTAAACGAGATAATCACAGAGCATTGCTTTTTTGCAGGTGTCTCCCAAAGCCTAGACCAGGACTGACTCATAGTAGGTGCTGGAGTACAAATCTAAAAGGAACTCATTATGTCACTCCTGTGTGTATCACATGGGGGGCATATCAGAGGATGATCACTTCAACTGAAGTCTGCAGGATTCATAATTTTGGGCAAAGAGAAAGAACATTCCAGGAAGATAGACTAGCAGAAGCAAGGTCAAGATAATTAAGAAAATATCAGAGAGATACCTGTGAACTAAGCTACTGCACTGCAGATGGTAATTTGTAATAGTAGTTTCATGTTTG
>NDGM011167443.1:0-11770 GCA_002564305.1 Octomys mimax | reverse complement strand
CTTGGGTCTGGCTGCTGTGCTCAGTTCCTTCTGGTTGCTGCCCTTGGGGGTGAACCTGTTGTGTCCCTCTGGCAAGATTTTGTGCTCCTGGACTAACTGGGTGGTTCTGTCCCCTACACTCTCTGCAGGGATTGCAACTTCAGGGTTTCACCCCAGGCATGTATGCCAGGCCTGAGCTGAGTCTGGAGGGGACAAGGTGGAGTAGGGGGGAGAGGCTGCTCACACACACACTCACCGGGTCTGGACTAGCACTGGATCTGGGGGTTCCCAGAATGCGACAGAAATTCCTACTCTGTGGGTAGGGTGTGTGTGTGGGGTACTACGGAGTGATGGGGGGGGACGTCCCAAGAGGGTGAAAAAGGGTGTCACACATGCTGTGCCTGAGCTGGGACCAGTAGGTCCCGCTGGCTAGGAATATCTGCCACACATTCACCGGGCCTGGGCTAGGACTGGGTCTGGGGGTTCCTGGAACACGGCAGAAATTCCTACTCGGCAGGCGGAGTAGGGGAGATGCTACGGAGTGGTTTGGGTTGTCCCAAGGGGGTGGAAGAGGGTCTTACCCATGCTGTGCCTGGGTTTGCACTGGCATGTCCTGCTGGCGCAGGGTATCCGGAAGCTCTCCCATACTCACAGAGCCTGGGTTAGGACTGGGTTTGGGGGTTCCCAGGACGTGGCAGAAATTCATCATTCAGGAAGTTTTTGACTGTGCTGTAAACAAGTGTTTCTCCTATGTTTGTTTGTAGCAGTTAAAGCCAGAATTTATACCAGGAAATTTTTTTTTTTTTTTTGTATTTTTTAGGGAAGGGTTTACAGGGTGTTCTTGGTCTCACTACTAGATAGGATCATAGTGACCACCTGTTTACAGCCTCCCAAGAACTGGGATTACAGGTGTACTCCACCACGCCCAGTTTCAGTTGCCATCTCAGCAGGTCCTGGGGGTGGGGCTGGCATGGCAGGCCTGGGGATCGAACCTTGGCCCTTTAATCTGCTGAGGTATTTGGCTGGCCCTTATACCAGGAATTTTGATTAAATTTGAATTATTTGTGTACATGGTGAGAGATAGGGATCTGGTTTCAATTTCTACATATGGATATCCATTTTTTTTTTTTTTTCAGCACCATAATGAGTATCTTTTCTCTGGTTTGTTTTTGATCCTCCTCTCAGTAAGATAGCTGTAGTTAGAGTGAGGAAGTCTGTGGCTGCTCATGCAAGAGCTGTCAGCTCTGACCCAGCAATGTCAATCATGAGAAGATAGTGTATCATTAGGAAAATCTAAGAAATGTAGTTTCCCTTGAGAAGGTCTCTGAAGAGTATTGGCACTGGACTGGTAGATGCTGCAGCATATGGTAATGTGAAATTACAGATTCAGTTTGGATGAAAAAGTGAAGATTGTAGAAACCAGGTTTTTTTTTTTTTTCTTTTTCTTTTTTTTCTGTATTTTAGGGAAGGGTCTACAGGGTGTTCAGGGTCTCACTACTAGATCATATTCATAGTGATTCTCCTGTTTACAGCGTCCCAAGTGCTGGGATTACAGATGCACATCACCACTCCTAGTCTCAATCACCTTCTCAGCGTGCCCTGGGGGTGGGGCGGCATGGCAGGGCCAGGGATTGAACCCTGGGCTCCTGCACCTGTTTCCAGGTGCTTTAATCCACTGAACTATTTGGCCAACCTGAAACCAGGTTTAAATCATGCAGTCACCTCCAGCTTATTGGCCATGGAATGGGTAAAAGGGAAGATGATTGAGGAAGTGTGACTGTCAAAAACACAGACATCCCCAAGTAGCTGCCCTGCCACCTCAACACTGCCTGCTCCATGATGGCAGTAGATACAGTGTCTCCCTCTCCCCTGGGGTGATTATAAACTGAAGCCAGAACTCAAAAAGGAGATGAAGAGAAGAAAGGAGCTCTCAGCAAAGGGTGGTAGGTCACATCAGCATTTTGTTTGTTCCTATGTGATCACCTTTGGTATCCAGAAGTTCATTGCCCTACTTAAAAGAAACTATGAGATATCCATGATATTTAACATTCACACTGTTTACTTTAATGCAGGCAAAATACACTTCTGTTGTTCTGAGTCTTGTGTTGTCTTTCAGCTTACTTTTATTCCCTTAACACAGTTAATGTATATTTTGAATTACATTTATGGCCTCAGAACTGAAATCAATGAAGTTTTAAATCTTAATAGCCTTTGAAATATATAAATATCTAATTTTATATAAATCTGAGGAAGAATATCAGTAGATTATCTTGGTCTAATCTAACAATAAAACCTATTTACATGAAACATTGCATATATATTATAAATAAAAGAGTGTAAGACAAAAAGGTGAGATCCTATAGTTACAATAGTTTGTTCATCTTCACCTTTGCTCTGTGTGTCTATTTTGGTGCTAGTACCAACTTTGCTTAGGATTGCTTTGCCTATGTTGGTCTCTTCTCTTTCATTCCATATGCATTTAGTTTTGTGAAGCATGTCATTGGACTTTTTATGGAGGCTTGCTTTGAATCTGCAGATATGGCCATTTTAACTATAAATTCTGCATATGGGAGGCCTCTGAATGTTCCAGTGTCGTCTTCAGTTTTTTAAGTGTTCTGAAATCATCACTGTAGAGATCTTTCTTTCCTAGGTTAGGTTGATTCCTTAGTATTTTATTTTATTATTTTTTGTAAGTTTTTTATTTGATGTTTTAAAACAGGGCTGGATTTCACTATGTAGTTCTGGCTAGTCTTGAATTCATTAGGTAGTCCAGGCTGGCTTCGTGTTCTTTTGCCTTTAGCACCACAGTGCTGGTGTATGGCTGGCTCTTTTTTGACGCTATTATGAATAGAATTGTTTTTCCTAATGTTTTTCTCAGTTAGTTTGTTATTTGTGCATAGAAATTCTTCTTCTTCTTCTTCTTTTTTTTTTTTTTGTGGAACCGGGGATTGAACTCAGGCCCTTGCACTTGCCAGGGAAGCGCTTATTCCACTGAGCCATCTCCCCGGCCCTCTTTTCATTTTTTAATGTTGATTTTCTATCCTGCTACTTTGGTGAATATTTTTTATCAGCACTAAGTCTTTAGAGGAGTCTTTGGGGTCTTCTACGTGTAGGATCATATTGTCTACAAATGGGGTAGTGTGACTTCTTTACTCTTTGTGTCTCTTTTGTTTCTCTTGTCTAATATCTTTGGCTAAACCTCAAGTACCATCTTAAGTAGGGTGGATAAGAGTGGACATCCTTATATTTTAGAGAAAATGTTTTCAGTTTTTCCCAATTCAGTATAAGTAGTCTGTAGGTTTTTTTTTCTATATAGTCTTTTGTTACCTTGAGGTATAATCCTTCATTATCTAGTATCTTTAGGGCTTTATCATAAAGAGCTGTTGGATTTTGTTAAAAGCTTTTTCCTGAATCAGTTGAGATGATATGATTTTTTTCTTTGATTCTGTTTATGTGGTGAATTATTTATTTGTGTATGTTGAACTACCCTTGCATTTCTGGAATAAAACCAGCTTGATCATGGTGTGTGATCTTTTTTAATGTGTTGTTGCATTTGTTTTGCAAATATTTTATTAAAGATTTTTGCATCTTGTGTTCATAAAGGATATTGCTCCATGTTTTGGTTATTGTGTCCTTGTCTAATATTGAAGGATGATACTGGCTTCTCAGAATATATTTGGAAACATTCCTTCACTTTATTATTCAAGGAATAATTTGAAGAATATTGGTGTTAATTCTTTAAAGATCTTATAAAATTTAGTCATGAAACCATATGGCCGTTAGCTTTTCTTTGCTGGGAGACTTTTTATTACTGTTTCAATGTCATTGCTTATTATGGATCTGTTTAGATATATTTTTTAAAATATTCTCTTGGGTCAATTTTGATAGTCACATATTTCTGGAAATTTATCTATTATTCAGTCCCCAATTTACTAGAAGATAGGTTTTCAAATTAGTTGTAATGTTCCCTTTTATAATCTCTGATTTCATTGACTTGGTTCTTTTCTATTCTATTAGTTTAGTAAAGGGCTGATCAATCTAGTTTATCTCTTCAAAGAGGCTACTCTTTGGCCGGCCACGTAGCTCAGCGGACTAAAGCACCTGCTTAGGCAGAGTGCAGCGGCCAGGGTTTGATCCCTGGTCTGCTGTGCTGGCCCTGCCCCCAGGGTGCACTGAGACTGGGCATGGTGGCGCAAGCCTGTAATCCCAGTGCTTGGGAGGCTGAAAACAGGAAAATCACTATGAGTCTGATCTACATAGTGAGATCCTGTAGACCCTGCAGACCCTGTACCAAATACATAAAAGAAAGCCTACTCTTTATTCTATTGATTTTTTTTTTTTTTGTACTCTTATAGTGTCCATTTTGTTAATTTCAGCTCTGATCTTCCCCCCTCCCTCTTTTAGTTTGGATTTGGGTTGTTTTTATCTTTTTAACATGTTGAAATACATTAGTTTATTTGAAATCTTTCATTTTTTTATGTAGGGACTTATAGCTATGTACTTTTCTCTTAGAACCATCTTTGATATATCCCTAAGTTCTGGTATGTTGTATTTACATTTTTACTTGATTACAATTGTTTTAAAATCTCCCTTTTATTTCTTCAATGATGCACAGGTCTTTCAAAAGTGTTATTTAATTTCCATGTATTTTGTATAGTTTCTGTAGTTGCTCTTGCTGTTGATTTCTAGTTTCATTCTATTATTATCTGATAAGATGCAATAAATTGTTTTAGTTCTTAGGAAATATTTTTAAGACTTTGTGCCCTAAAATATGTTTTGGAGAATGTTCCATGAGTTGCTGAAAAAAAATGTGTCTTCTGAAGTTGTTGGATAGAATATTATAGATGTCTACTAAGTCAATTGGATCGGTCATATAGTTTAACTTCAATTTTTTTTTTTTCTGGATGACATCTATTGATAAGAATGGGATATTAGTCATTTACTATAATCATATTGGGATCTGTGTATCTCATTATGCCAAGCGGTTTTATGAAATAGGGTAGATTGGTATTGGTGTATATGTGTTTATAATTGTTATATCCTCTTGGAGGACTGTTCTTTTTACTAATATGTAGTGGTTTCTTTGTTTCTTCTGCTATTACTTAGTTACTACTGCTTACTTTTGGATTCTACTTATATATAATACTCTTTGCCATCCTTGTGTCCCAGAGGTTTTTTTAATGTTTTGCTCTATGTTTTTGAAGGTCTTGATCTGTAGATCAGGCTGACCTTGAATTTACTATGTAGCCCTGACTGGCTTTAAACTTTCAGTGATCCTCCTGCCTCAGGGATTACAGATGTGTGCCACCATGCCCAGCTAACATATTTTTGTTCTATTATTTTGTTCTATTGAAGTCCTGATATTTTGTCTTTTGGTTGATTCAGTCTGTTGGTGAGATTTTCCATTGAGTGTTTGATCTGGCTTATCTTTCATTTCTTTTTTTGTTTTTGTGGAACCGGGGATTGAACTCAGGCCCTTGCGCTTGCCAGGGAAGTGTTTATTCCACTGAGCCATCTCCTGGCCCTTATCTTTCATTTCTTAAGATTTCTATTTAGTTCTTCAGAATGTCTGTCTCTTTGTTGATTCCTTCATGTCCTGAATAGTCCTCCTTAATTTATTCAGCTGTTTATTTATATCCCCTTTCAAGTCATCTATCAACTTAAAAATCAGTCTTTTGAAATCTTTGTCCTAGATTTTATCCATTTCAGTATCTTTGCATTCATTTACTGAGTTATGAATCTTTGGAAGAGTCCCTTGATTTCTTCATACTTCTGTTTCTATGTTGAGATATGTACATCTATTGGATGATAATCTCTCCTATTATGTGAAGGGCTTCTTAGTTACCAGCCTTCTTTTGAGAGCTCAGAGATAAACAAATTTAAGTAATGATGACAACGCAAAGACAAGTTCAAGTCCACTCTGGGCAAGAAGGTGACTGAAAATAAACAAGGGCTGCGGACATAGTTTAGTGCAAAGGTCCTAGGTTCAGCTTCTGGCATGAACAATAACAATAATAACAAAATAACTAAACAAAATTACAGCAAAATACATAAAATATAAGCCATATTTAAATACAGTGAAGATCAATTGAAAGCACTACTATATCACCATTAGCAATAGAAAACAATAATAATTAAACTGAAAGATAAGAGGTAGAAGTAACAATAAGGTAATAAAAATAGGATGCAGAAAGAAAAATTGAAGCAAGATAGAAGGAGGTAAAACAAAGAAAAAAGCAAAGAAATCAAAGAATAAATAAAATTAGATATTAGTAACATGGAAGAACAAAGAAGAAAAAATTTTAAAAGGAACTAAAGAGAGGGGCAATGAATTAAAAAACTTCCTCCATGGGAGGTGTTCAACACGATAGGACTAGTCAGTGGCGGGTGGACCTGCTATGTTTCCACATGTAATTAGTAATAGGCTGCCTGTGCACCAGGAGATGATGGAACCCCTAAGGCAAGACTTCTCCCTGAATATGGTGGTGGGTGGCCAAGCAGACAGACCACTTTGTTTTGTATTGGAGGAAGGCAGTAAAGGAAACCAAGCAGCTGCTACAGAATACCACATATTCATTCCACGTAGCTCAGAGAACCAACTTGCCATTACAGCTTGAGGCCAGCACTACTTAAACTTTGGAGAGGGGTCTTCAACTAATTAGCCCATCTTGTGGTTGTCTCCAACCTAGTCACTACAGCAAGGTGTACCCACAGTCATGAAGTGTGGTTGTGTGACTTCTGATCCTTAGTGTAACTCAGTTTCTAAGCTCTCTCTTAAAATGGTTCATGCAGCTCTGAGATATAGAATGTGCTGCAGTGGATTTCTTCTTCAAGGCTAATTTGCCACGAGAAGAAAAGTCAGTTTTAGAGTAAACTGCTGATTGTTTCTCGGCCTTTGGCTAAGATCAAGTGTAAACTACTGTCCTGGATTTACAGCTTGCCATAACTCTGGGTTTTTCCTGCTGCTGCTTGGTACTGCTGTTGGTGTGTTTATTAGTGGGGCTGACAGCCCTTTTCAGGCTTGTGTTAAGCATTTGGGGAGCCTGGGTCTGCTGCCCTCTGGAGGCCGGGTTTAGCACTGCAGGTAGCTTCATTTTCTTTAAGTGGCCATTCATTATGTGATTAGCTTTCCTGTTACCTCTGTTTCCTGCTGAGCAGCTGTTTTCTAGCTTTTTAAATTCCAGGTTATAGAGGTTCTTTGAACTACTGCCTGCACCTGATCTACCATCTTAACTCTCCTAAAATAACTTAAAAAATACTGAGAAGGCCCCCTCGCCCTGCTTTCCCGTTTTGAGATGGGGTTTCACTATGCAGTTCAGGCTGGCCTTGAACTCACATTGTAGCCCAGGCGGGCCTTGAACTCACACAGTTACTCCTTCCAAGTGCTGAGATGCTGAGAGTACAGGTGTGCGCCATCACACCTGGCCAGCTTATGTCTTAAAAAAAAAAAAATCAAGTTTTTTCTTGAAAAAAATAAAGTTCCCAAAGTATTAGATTTGGGATACTCCTTCTTTATCCCACAAGTCCAAAGGCCACCATTCATATTTTTTAAAAAAGTTTCTGGGAGTTGTGCTGTATATAACTTGAGTATTGTACTACCAAGTGATGCATTTAATAGATATTTTTTCATTGTTTCTTTGACCTGAACTTCTATTCAGGAGCTTGTTCATGCTTCTGAAGAAGTATTGTAAAGAATTTCACAGAAGACAGGCTTAATCTAGATGCTGCACTCTTATTTACTGCATAAGTGACCTTTGGACATCTGAAGTAGCCTCTTTTGAGTATTGCTTTATTAGCAAAACCAGGTTGATGCTACCTACTTTTAGTGGCTGTGGTAAGCCATAAATACTACATGTAAAATATCCCATATTGAGTAGACCTCTTTAAGTTCCACCTCCTTTTACTTCTGTTACTTGCCACTTTGTATTGATTACCCTAACATCATACCAAATAAAGGTTTAGGGTACTAGCACAATGCAGAAAATTATTTTGAGGAAAGAAGGAAAGCATTTATTATTTAATGTTGAAGAAACTTACTGAAATAGTAATCAGGAGACAGATGAGAATTTTATTAGATTAAATCTTAGCTATTTAATATTGTTATTTTAAACTTAATAAGGGAGAGAGGGTTATAATATTAGAAATTTTATACTAAGGACCTTTAAATGTCTTAATTGGGTCTTACCACCATGGCAGTCATAATCATTACACTGTAACTGTGGCCATCTCCATATTGTGCCTTGTTAAATAATCTGAAATACATACCCTAATGCTTAGGCTATTAAAATTATAGTTTACTTAGTTGAGAAAAGATGGTGCACAAATGAATGAAAACTAGGTGAAATGTTTAGCTCTGCCCAGTAAAGTGAGAATATTTTTGGTCCTAGAAAATTTAATAAGATGTTTTGAACTTTTAATTTCATGATGCTGAGTGCTGATAACGATACACTGAAAAACTTAGAACAGTAGGGAATAAGAATTGAGAGTAAATATGCTTTATGAGTACGAAGAGAGAAGTTTACAACTCGGACTTCCAACCTTCAGAACTGTGAGTGATACATTTTTGTTCTTTGTAAATTACCCATCCTCAAGTATGGTATAAAATAGCACAAAATATACTCAGATTTACTGGTTCTGGGTGGGAAAAGTGACTGTGAAGAGAGAGCATATGGGAATTTAAGGGGGATAAGACTCTTTTGTGCCCTTTATTCAAATTTATACATGTGTTGAAAGTCTGAGAACTAAGTATATGTTCTCACTTCTTCCAACAAGTCTACTTTATTGTATGTTAATTTTTATAATAAAATTGAAGATACACTACAAATTGAATGTATATTTGCTTTTAAGGCATTTGGTCTAAAAAAGTGTTACATTAAAATAACACTGCTCAGTAGGCACATTGCTAAATATTTATACATATGTAGTCATAACTGTTGTGCATTGTTTTTATTCTATAGATAAGAATATTGAAGCATAGAAGTGACTTGCCTTGCTTCCACAGTAAGACTCTGATAGAGCTGGAATTTTTACTATATGTTAGGCTCATGCATGCTTTCTAAAAAACTTGTACTGTAACACCTTTTATTGTAAAAATAAAGCACAGATACAAAAACCACATACAACTAACTTAATGTATTAAAAACTGAACAAAAGTATAACCACCGCTCAGGTGGGGATGTAGAACTTGTCAGCTACCCAAGGAGCTTTCCGTGTACCATGTGTCATCCCAGGCACAAACTTTTTCTTCTTAAATGGTAACCATTCTCTTGTGTGATTATTCATAGTTTCATCACCCTAGTTCATAACCCTAGACACTATCTTTTTAAAATTAGTATATATTTGTGTTTATATTGATCATATTCATTGTAGGGAATTTATATCTGTACATAGTATATCTTAATTATTCTTTATTCCCCCTTTCAACTTGTCTTCTCCATTTACAAAAGTTCTGTTTCTATTTTTTCCTTGTATATTTTTCTTTTCTTTTTCCTTAAAACAGTACCTGGAACATTACAGTGGTTTAATATTTGTTGAATACATGTTAGATTGTGAATAACTTTAGGCCTATGATTTATACTCCTCCCCCCCTGCCTTAGGTGCTCAGTGAATGGAATGAAATTATTAAAATCATAGTTTTGGTAGTATGCTTTAGTCTGCCATATGTTAGTTTTGTGACTTTGGATAAAGAGGCTACCTTCCTAAACTTAGCATGGGTTCATGACTAGCTCTTAGAGTTGTTAAAAGATTAAATGAAATAATTTAAACCAACATATAAATTTATATATCTAATGGGACATAGCTAAAATTATTACTGTTATTGCTTTATATATTTTCCTTAACTGATTGCCTACTTAGATTTTATTTAATGTCAATATAAAGCCAGGTACGTGATATATTTTGTATACGTGTATATATATATAAATATATACATAAATGTATATATTAATCAAGGTTGAAAGCCACTGAACAGAGTGGGTAAAAAAAAAAAATCAACCATAGCATGGCAGTAGAGATTTTCTGTACCAAATGAATGTGGAGAAAGCAGTAGCATGTGTTAATTTAAGCTATAACATTTGCTAAATTGGCTATTAAGCACTCTGTATAGTTTTATGCTCCTAAAATACTGAAACAAAAAGAGAAAGATTTATTTCATAAGCACATCAAATTATCTTCTGATACAATTAGTTTTGACTTACAAACACCCTAGAATTAAGTGCTGTATAGCGTAAAAGTTAGCAATATGAAAATTCTTTTCCCAGTTTAAATTACTTGCGTAGTGAGTGACATCTTTCATGTGACTGCATTCTCCAGTTGGAAGCATTGCTTTTTTTCTTTTATCCTAGATTCTGCTCCTGAAAAAACGATCTCTCTTCAAGGCTTCCATGTTACTAAGGTTGTCAGGGGCATCTTGTTCTCACTGATAAGCAAGGATGCGAATGAATTTTGGAGATCTCAGTTTGGAACTCAGCATATGAATATGAATACACACATTTATTTCTTTGTATTTATAAATGGTAGCTTGGCATAGTTGATAAGCTACTATTTAGTACTGTGAGCTGGCTAGGGACTAAAATTACCATTTATAGCATTTCATATAGAGGGAGAGAGTGCATTGTTCTGAATAAGTTTTGCAACAACTTGCTGTCTTTTGATGTTTGCCTGCTTTTATATGTAAGAACCACATTGCCAGCCAGGTGTCAAGTAAGACATTTTTTATATTAACTGGCTTGTAACCATCAGGTTAAACCATGAATTACACGTAACTTACACTTATTTTTTGTAATTGTGACTGAATGGTAGTGTTCTTTTTTAAGTTGATAGTATTTTAATACACTTATTTTGCTGTAACAATCTATAAAGAACAGAAATTTGTTTCTTACTATTTTGGAGACAAAGAAGTCTAGCATTTGTAAGGGCTAGCATTAGGGCACTACCCTCATATCTTAAATCATTTCTTAAATCCTGTCTCTTAATTATTTGACACTGGCCTTTAACTTTGAATGTATGCATTTTGGGGAATATGTTCAAATTATAACAGTCTTACTGACATATTCATGAATGACTGAAGACTAATTTTTAATCTCTATAATGTGGTAGAGTGGAAAAAAAATTGCTTTTAGATCAGGTCTAAGTTCAAACTCTGCCCCACCATTTCATTTATTAACAGAATTTGCTTTCTCAGTTACAAAATGATGATAATTACAATGTTATAAATGATTTAACAGGCCTCCTTGTAAAGTGCTTACTTAGTACAATGGGTACTTATTAAACACACACTAGCATACTGTTAGATTTTAAATATTTATTTATTTTTGCTGTACTTAATGGTTACATTCCTTGTTGGTGCATGTATATAATATATCTTAATTTGTTTCTTCATACTTCCGTCTTCCCCCTCCCTTCATCTCAGATCCTTTCCATTTGAAAAAGATGTTTCTTTTCTTTTTATTAATTTTATTGAGAAACAGATAATAAAGAGACAGTTTCAAAACTGATTAATAGGACAGTTTCAATAAGTAATACATTGCATATTGTTATCTTCTTAGTGATTACTCATAGTACAAGATGCAGACATGATATCCTGCCCAAATACTATTAGTACAAATCTTTCTTCTCATTGAATTAAGAGAAAGTAGCCGTATATCTATCCTAACTAATTTGTATATACAGATACAAAATGGTCCTTCTGTTATATCCCCTTTTTTTGTTTAGTTTTGTTAGAGATGGTTATTCCATTGTCATTTAAATATTGTAGGTGCGTGAATTCAGCAAAATAATCCAATATAGTCCA
>NDGM011167427.1:0-18506 GCA_002564305.1 Octomys mimax | reverse complement strand
GGCCCAGGCAGCAGAGCCCTAAGCAGAGGGAGACTGCATACACCTCGTGGGCGCTACCCACCCTCAACTCTCCTAGGTGGGCGCTGCGGCAGGCGTGTAAGGAACTAATTCTGGGACAAAGCAGCCAGGGCCTGAGAAAGAGAAACTTCCTTTTTTGAAAGGGAAAGCTTCATATTCCTCGGGAAAGCTTTACTCAGGAGACATTGCACCGCGTTTAGGATTTCCCACTCATTCTTCAAAAAGCCAGCAAAAATGCTAAAAAGCCACTGTCTTGCGTGCAGCCACAGAGGCCTGCTTTGTGATGGGTGGAAGCCTGCCCTTGGGTCTTCTCATGAATGCTCTGACCTTGGGGAACGTGTGTGCTTTAGGTAAAGAAATTCCTCACACTGTTCTGCTGAAGGAATCCACGGACTTTTGAGAGACACAAAGCTAGTTGCTCTTTTCTGTCCATTTCAGAATCTCGGCGAAGAGCAGGGAGAAGAAGAAGCAGCAGCTCATGGAGTCTGGTATGGGCTGAAAGAAGGGCCCAGGCGGGGACAGCAGGGGACAGCAATGGCGCACCACGGAGTCCTGCCCTTCCCCGCGCCCACCCCTCCAGCCTGCACTCAGCCACCCCTGTTTACCCAGGGGAAAGGAGCAGGGCAAGGACAGACTCGGGCACAGGGGTGATGGGGCTTGACCTGGCTTGGCAACCTTCATCCACCTGATCCCAGATGCCAACCTTGTCTAGAACGCCAGGGCCTGTCTTGCCACATTCTCTGCATGAATCCTACACAAGAAGAGCCTTCAGTGGTCTAATTTGGCAAGTGTTTGC
Source organism: Octomys mimax (assembly GCA_002564305.1). Taxonomy (NCBI): domain Eukaryota; kingdom Metazoa; phylum Chordata; class Mammalia; order Rodentia; family Octodontidae; genus Octomys; species Octomys mimax. The sequence continues at coordinate 17,692 of NDGM011167427.1, read as the reverse complement.
TTTGGACAAGGAATTTTAAAGGTGAAACAACTATCAAAACCACTGGTTCCATGAAGGCAAAGCAGCTAATGGTGGGAGGCAGGGTAGGCAGAGAACAAGGAAAGTGACAAAGCATGTCAATCAATTTAAATACTGCTCTTTAAATCCATGTTAAAAACTACTTGCACAATACCAGGTATGGTGGTGCACTCCTGTAATCTCAGCAGTTGGGAGGCTGAGATAGGAGGGTGGCCAGAAATTCAAGGCTAGCTTGGCCTATACAGTGAATTGAAGGACAGTCTGATCTGTGTAGTGAAACCCTGTCTCAAAACAAAAACAAGCAAAACCACTGGCACAGCTGGGCATGGTCGTGCAATCCCAGCACTCTGCCAGAAGCAAGCAGAAGGATCACTAATTCAAACTTAGTTTAGGGAGATCTTGTCTGGAAGTCAAAACAATAAAAAACGGCTGAGGGTGTAGCTCAGTGTGCAGGGCTGGGTTCAATTCCCAGGAGCATAAGAAACAATAGAAAACAAAGCACTGACACTCATTCTAAAAGCACAGTTTGCAGTCATTTATTTTTCAAACAGGCAGATTTGACAATAATTGACTTTTAGTACAAATAGTTAATAACTCTTGAATATAGTTGTAGTAAAGAATGCTGCTGAAAGATGAGCCAGTCATGTATTCAGTTTTAAATGAAACACAGCAAAGGTAGGATGACTCCTGCAGACCAGAATCTAGGAATTCCGAGCTCTCCCTGTGGCCAAGTTGGGCAGTCTCACCTATAACATGACTGGGTCAGCTTATCACTTCCTAAGCTTATATTCATGTCATCATTATTTAAGTCAAATATTTAGATAGGAGATAACTTGGGTGGTTGCCAACATCATGTGCTGCAAATCTCACAGGATCCTAAAAAATACAAGTTTTCTTAATTCAAGGAAAAGAATCATTGGCATCATTTTTGATCTGCTTAGCTTAGTAACCTAATTTATAAATCTAACCAATTACTAGACTTTTTGTAGGATTATGGTAATAACTTGAATGAAACTAGCTAACTGAGGGTCTTACACTTTTATATAAAGTTTTGGCATCTCTTATCTACTTTATGATCTATAATAGACAACTTAATCCAATTATGGCAGAAATAGTTGGCTGCTTAAAATGTATATTATGTATCTAAATTAGGGGCTAGGCACTAAAAATTAGGTATGTGAAGAATCAAGTACTAATATGAGGTTCTAAATATAGAAATTTGTTCACTAATAAGGTCTAAAGCTTGAAAATGAGGCCATTGTAGTGCTTTATAAGCTAAATGGCTGTAGTTAAAACCAAAATTGAGAACTTTGGGTAATAATACCCTAAGTTTAGGTGTTGTTGCTTTGAAGTTCCAAAAAAGTGATATGAATAATTACAAATAAATGCCAACTTGATTTCTATTTAGATTAAGTATAAACCTTTTAGTATATTTGTCTTTTTATATGTACCATATTTAGTCTTACTTGTAAATACAGGAGTATCAGTTTGTAATGAACTGTACTTTGTTATTCTAAAAAGAAAAATCTCCAAATAGAACAAGTGATAATATTTCTTAGCAAAACTTCGTTTTAAAAAATTGAGAAATTAGACAAATATTGAAGAAGTTATGACTTAGGGCCAGTGAGATAGCTCAGTGGATTAAGCACCTGCTTAGGCAAGTGCAGGGTCTGGGATTCGATCCCCAGTATCACATGCTGCGCCGGCCCTGACCTTGCGGTGTGCTCGGTCAGCCACCAAGTCGGGGCAAGGTGGCACACACCCGTAATCCCAGCACGGGGAAGGCTGAAAACAAGAGAACCACAGATGAGAGAAGCTGAAAGTGTTAATTATTGTTGCTGATAAAATAATGCAAGTATTTTGGAAGACAGTTTGGCAGTCTCTTAAAACAACTGCTGACTTTTCCAATCGTATCACACCTAGCATTTACCTAAAGGAAACAAAATTGCATATGTACAAATACTTGAAATAAATGTTTATATAAACTAGAAAAATAAATATTGATTCTTTAAAATGAGAAAAAGAGAGAGCGAGAGAGAATCACTACGAGGCCGAGCTGGGTAGTGAGACCTTGTAGCAAATATATACGTATAAAATCAGAGAGAAAACAAGCCATGTTCTCTTAGATAAAAAAGTCCTAACTATATTTTAAGATTTAAAAGCAAGAAACATATTTACCTTAAGAATCTTCAACTCAGAGGATACAGTGTGGTCTGAGCCATAAACACCATGTAATTAAGTTATGAAGAATATAGGAATTTTAGTCATAAGTATCTGGATTTGAGTAAATATCTGAAAGAATTCCATTATTTTCTAGTTATGTATTTTTAAGTATCTTTAATTTCTCTGGCCCCTAGTTTCCCCATCTATAAAATAGCTCAATAATTATAGAGATTTTAGAAAATATGAAAAAGCAGTGAGTGAGAGGGCCTAAGAATATTTGGAACAATAGATGGCTCCACCAAGAAAGGGCTATCTTTTGGTTAGGACTATACTAATAACCAATATTAACAGGTCTCCAGCAGCAATTTCTTATATTTCTTATACCGATACCTGGGAGTTCTTATTTATGTTGTTATTTAAAATTTGTACACTGGGGCTGGCCAGACAGCTCAGTGGATTAAAGCACCTGCTTAGGCTGACGCAGGGGCTGGGGATTCGATTCCTGGTGTTCCATGCCAGCCCCATTCCCTGGGTGCACTGAGACAGTGATTGAGACTGGGCGGGGTTGCACACATCAGTAATCTCAATGCTTGGGAGACTGAAAAACAGGAAGGATCGCTCTGAGTCCAGTCTGTGTAGCAAGACCCTGTAGACCCTGTACGAAATACAAATAAGTAAATAAATAAATAAAAATTAGTACATGACAGAATTTGCTCTGATGTGTTCTACCTTACTATCACTCTCTGCTGAGTCCTTTCTTAAACACTTACTCTGGGCTTCATCTAGCTATACAGACTGATGCCCAGGCGTGCTTTGCTGTGCCCAAAGAAGCTTTCATTGAGAAACTGAGCACCCCTATCCAGCTGATGGGAACTGCAGTTTCCAATCAAGCTAGCACTGGTGTTGTTCAGGGGCTGCTAGCTGACAAGAGCCATTTAGGAGGCACTTTTCATTCACTCTGAATAAATCGTTTTGCTTTGAAAGTCCCAGATTTAAATGAAATCCAGAATACATTAAATTAAAACCATTCCTGCTTCCACACGGATCTTTCAGCAAAGGACAGAAATTAAGCCAATTTGGAGATTTGTAAAGAGCATTTGCAATTATTTCGAATAATTGTTTAATGGTGAAAGAACCACCCTAATGCACCCTGGCCTCTCCCTGGTAGGCTTGCATGGCAGACAGCCTGAGCCAGCACCTTAGACTGCTAACCTTTTTCAGGCTGGAACTCAGAGCAAAGGCACAGGGGCGTCCATTTGGGGTAGTCAGTGTTTGCTCCCCGGGGCGAGCTGGAGGGTGATTTCTCTGGAGCCAGGGGCAGGGCCCATGTATTTACCCAGGATTTTGCCTGGGAGCAGGACTCCCAAAGTGGTGGCGTGGTGATGCAGTGTTTGGGACACAGTCAAGATGGTGCAGCCGCCCTCGCTGCATCAGTATGCTCGCGATTCCATTTGGGTTCCAGAGTTTTGTTATTTTAAGAGTTAGTTCTTATGATGTGAAACATGTGCGCAGTTTGGTTGCTGTGTCCTTACAGGGGCAATTTTCAACAGCGCATGCCTTCCTGAAGTGAGCGAATGTTTCTTCTTATGTGGGATTTATTCTTCGCCCATTCTTTTTAAGTCAAAATGAGTTAGTAGAGGCCGCAAAAGCCAGCCCTAGTTCGCCATAGGGTTAGAATTCCTAAGGGTGCAACTTTCAATTCTGATTAAGGGCAATGGGCTAAAAATAAATTAGAGCAAAACCCCAAAGGTTGCATGGGAATAAATATTTTGAATCTTTAAAAATTACAAGCGTATTTTTTACATTGTATACACAATACATATTATAGTGGAGGAAGAGGACTGAGGTGTAAGCTAAAACGCATATTATTCTTTGGTGGCTTTAGACCAAAGCCTTAATATTATTTAATTTTCACTTTGGTAATTAAGTACCCTGTAGAATGAAAGAGCCATGGTCATTTTGAGAAAAGAGTAAGTGACAGAAAGGGGCATTATCTTTAGAAGTTTATGAGTCTAAAAGTCAACATAATAAAGCATCTCAGTCTCGAAGGGAGTATGTAAATGCTGTTACTCCAGTAGTTAAGGATATAAATGACTTTCTCACTCATACAGGCTTCTGCTCAGCTCTTGCATATATCATAAAAATATATATTTAACAAAGAGACCTTTAAGAATATATCAGACCAGAGAACTTTGCTTACTTAAAAAATACATTAAATAAATTATCTTGATTCATAAAATTATATTAGCACTGTCAGAATTAGCCTGTGGTATATTTTTTAAGTAGATAGGCTATGCTTCAGTGAGGAATGGATTTGGTATTCCCATAATTTAAAAACTGAGTCAGAAGAAAAATAATGCAGACATCCTGTCTTCTAAATTATATCAAAAAAAATAAAAGCATCTTATATTCATGTATGAAAACATTATAATGAAACTAATCATTTTCTACAATTAATATGTGTCAATAATCATAATTTTAAACTAGCAGTTATAAAAACAGTACAGATATGCATTTTTATACCACACAGAATGATTTTCCCCACTAGAAGCACAGCTACCTTGTAGGAGAAATCCTGCATTGTATTTTTAAAGTATTATTATAGAAAGAAAATAATTGTATTTCATCAATATCTATGATATTCATATTGGTATTCTATTTTAAAAGCTTCTAAACATATCTCAAGAAATCTGAAGATCAGTTACCAGAACCTCTCTAGTCAGTCACCAGACAGTGTGTTGTTTGTGATGTGACTGTCACTGGTGTGGCATCCACATTATTTTAAAATGAGATGGATCATCCAGGTCCTCCTAAACACTGTCATTCTTGTGGTCCCTTAAATAATGGGGATGCAGCATAGGCTAAAAGAGGTGCGGTGCACCTGGAAGCCCACTGAAGTGTTAACGTAATCATACTGGATAGGATGAATGTAATCCATTGACAGCTTTCTGGGTGTGCATGCCGGAGAGAAAGAAATACAGATTGTATGAGGTGTTTTTAAAAAAAACTCAGATCTGCTTCATTCTGAACAAAATCCTGCAGTCATGTACAATTACATCAAAGCTGTTCCACCCTCCTCTTTCTTCTCCCTTCTTTTTGTGTACTCACGAGTGACCCACTTTATGAACATGTAAGCTGGCTTCTCCGTTCTGGCTTACCCTCTTCTTATCTAAGAGAAATCACAAACGCATCCGCAAACTGCTTTAATCAGTAGCTCGAAGTTGACACACTTATAGAGTTCTGCTTGCCAAAAATAGGATTTCATCTGTACTGGAATTTTTTTTTTTTTTTTTTTTTTCCCCTGAACCAGGTTAGCCAATGCTGTAGTAAACTCCCAACTCTTAGGAGTGCAGACTTGGGAGCACAACATTTCGGTAGGTGGCGCTTCAACACAGCCCACCTGCTCTTGGGGCCTCTGTTGCTCGACTCGCATACCTGTGGTGCAGCGAAGAGGCTTGGCCCAATTTGCTAACGCTGAAGCGAGATGCTAGTGCCAGGCGATAGCAGCAGCAGAGGCAGCAAAAATATCTAGTCGAGTAGAACTGTTACTGTAGTGCCTGGTAATCATGAATACACACACACACACACACACACACACACACACTTGTGACCACCTACATCAGCTGTTTCTGAAACTGAAACCCAGAAAAGACGCACCTTAAAATACCAACGTTAGTTCAGTAAGTTCAATTTCCTATTTAATTTTTATTAGATTTGTGTTTAAACCATATTTTCTTTGCATCATTATTTCTGCCCTTAAAAAGTTTTTTAATGTTTTTACACCCTAAATCTTGAGTGTAAAACAATAGATTTCTCTTTCAAATAATGTTAAGACGTAACTCAAAGAACACGTGAAAGTGAATTTGAAAGAAAAATTCCATTAAGAGATCCATCCACAGGAACACTCCCTCATGTGTCTATAAATTGGCGTAAACCTGGATGATAAAATGGACAATAAGCCACGTGTCATTGATAAGCAGGAACAGACGCCTGCAGAGAAATGTGCCGCACAGGGATTCGCTGCACCAGGACAGCTCCCCATGGTCCATTGGTCTAATGATCTCAGCGATCTTCATCCAAACGAAGACGAGGAAGGAGAACAGAGTACTTTGGCAGTAACTGCCCACTGATTTCAGAAAGGGTCAGCTGACAGCCCTTCCTGCTTGTCCCCTCATTTGTTCCCAGCATTCAAAGCTCAGAACACTGTCACAGCTAGATTAACTTGTCGTGTAACTCGATAATGTTGTATTGAAATTTTGTGAGTCTATGATAAATATATTTTCCTTTTGAAAATATTGCAGTATTAGGAAGTTCTCGCTTTTTTATGTGTCTTTTAATCTGCTATATTTATATAATTGCACTGAATTATACAGGACATTTTCTGCAGAACAACAAAGTACCCTTTGGCATATTATATTAATATGAAAATGTAATTTTCATATATTGACATTTATAATTGATATAAATGAACTAATGTAATAAAGATATAAAAGTAAAGGTTTTGTTTCTCCCAGTCTATTGTTTTTTCTGTAATTCACAGAAATATTTACAAAATTAACAAAAAATGATGTTTTTGGCTCTACTAGTTTCTAATGATCTTTTGGATAATAAAACATAATACCACAGTATAGTAACATAATATAATTTTAAAAATAATCGATGACAAATACTGAACATGATTATTTTCCTTCTTGAAAGGGACCTAATAGAGAAATAATCAGTGTTAGCTATGATTCCTTTGTCTGTATTTCTGGAGAGAATTATTACATGCCTCAAATAAATGAACTCAAATTCAATTTTGAAAATTCATTTTTTTTTTCTGGGAACCACAGTGTGTATCTCTGCTGCACATTTTGGTTTCCTTTTCTAAGATGCATACGTTTTCCGTCTGCACGTTTTTCCTTAGACTTTAGTACTCATTCTCTATTCCTATGTATTTTAATATACCTTCCCGGTGAAGAATAAAAAGTCTCTGTAAATTTTTACATCTTTTTTATTACAATATATTGACATCCCTTGCTTCATTGACTTTTTATTACAGTCCTGAGGTTAAAAAAAGAAATCGCCAGTGTCAGCTCCGCTGTTTGCTGATGCCAAGTGAAGATTTCTGGCATTTTCTCTTTGCTTTCAGCTTCATGGATATTTTTCAATCTGTCTTGTTTTCAGTAGAAATCGGATTAAAAATAACTCGAAAGATTTAGATATTTTTTTTCTCCCCTTCTTCTAAAGGTTTCGTGCCATGAAGCACCAACTAGAAGGCTGCTGTGGGACCAGGCCCCGTTGGCCAGGGCCACCTCCTTGCACCCCAGCATCTGGACCGCTCGACCCCTGGCTCCCTGCTGAGCCGAGGCTGTGGCTGCTTCCCCCAGCACAGGGCCACCCCAGTCCCGAGCCAGAACACGGGACCATCTGATGCGCGACTGGCCTAATGAAAGTCCAGCATGGGGCTAAATGAGTTTCTACCACTGCTGGCTGAGGGGCTAATGACAGAACAGCTCCCTGGGCTGGCTGCCGCTGTTCGGATCTTTGTCAGGGCATATGGCAGTTGGCTGAGTGCCTTCCTGTGTGATTTCCTGGTAGATTTATCCCAGACTGCGTTCTGTTCCTGCTTCCTCTCCTCCCTTCGCCGGCTCTCTCTTTGGCCCCTTCTTTTCCTGGCTCTTCAGTGCACTGAGGGTCTCTTAAGATGATGGTTGGCTCAAAAATATGTGCTTTCAGAAATATATTGTGAAAATGCTATTAGGAAAAAAACCGGGCGGAAAAGCAGAAACATAGAAAAGAGAATGATATCAACAGTGTCAGTTGTACTCAGTGGGTGGTTTTTTTTTTTCTTCTTTTTTTGAAGCATTGTAACTAAAAGCATGAATTTCGCACAACCAGAGAAACAATCAGTTTGAAACTTGTTGAATGCAGTAACACTAAGTGAAGACTTTCTTGATCATATAGCCTGTCAGCCTGGCATCCTTCCTTCTTTTCCTCCTTCCTTCTTCCCTTCCTTCCTCCCCTCCGTCCTTCTTTTCTCCCATTTTGCACCCCCTCATTCATGTGATCTATTTAGGAGTTTGTGAGAATTACTATAAGATTGCACAATTCTTTTCATTACAAAATATTTTTAAAGTGAATTTGATGTTAAGCTAAAGTCAAATACTAAACAAAATAAAAGTTACTTTGATTTATTCACTATCCTTAGCCATAAAATCTCTCAGCTGAGGGAATTCTGGGGACATTCTAATTAATAAGTACATGCCATAGGCAAGTTCTATGATTTTTGGATATTCTTGGATTTGATATTGGTGGATTCAACATCACAATTTTGATTTGCTATAGAAAAATGTCTACAGTAAAAATTGAAACAGTTGTTTGAATCTTAAAAACATTTCCAAAACATACATTTTACTTTAACACTCATAAACTCATTACAAATAAATGCTTCACTGCCAATTTGTGCATTTTAATATCCGCATGTAATTATGTCTGAATATTGCTTATTTAAATCTGCTTTTGGCTCTCAGATCCACTTTTACTTTCCTTATTAGATCTCATGGAAAGGACTGAAGATTCATGATCATGAAGGCCTAGCATAATTATTTTCAACTTTTGTACTTTATGTCAGAATGTCACACAATCTAAGAGCAACAGGACTGGATGGATCTGCAAACTCCTATATTTTGGCATTTAAATACTATGTTTAGATCTTCTTTACTATGAATTTTTCTTTTTTTTTTTTTCTTCTTCTCTCTTTTTGTTTGTCACTGTCACTAAACTTATTCTTTTAGAAAATTCCAGGACTTAAATCTTAAGTACAAAGTAAAATTTACATAGCTGCAAGGACTAGCCTACTGTAATCTAAATACCCATGGCCCTTTCATAAACTTGTGCGGAAGAAGTCTCATGGACTCCTTTAGTTTTTGGATAATTTGTACTGAATGGACCCATCCATTGCCAGGGTCCACATGGGCTCTGGCAGGTCTCTGGTGTCAGCTACTCGGTCACTGATAGGATCCAAATGAGATTGTTTTCTTGTAAATCACATGGTGAAGAAATGCCGTCACGTTCCATATGCCGTATGCCCCATTTTAATTTATTCCCCTGACAAAAACTCCATTAATATAATTTTGGAACAAAGTGAAAACGATCGGAATTTTCTGTGTCACTGAAAAGCCAAGCCTGCTTTCTTCTTAAGGAAATATTGCTTTAAAAATGCGAGAAAATACAGCTGCTCATTTACAAACTGTCTTCTTAATGCAGATGTTATTCCCAAAATATTTTCAAATTTACAGGAGTAAAATAAATTACAATAGCTTTCTTATATATTTGTACACTATGTTCTAGGCTGTCAGGAATTTTTAAACCTGCTTTATTTTTTTTTTTGCAGCAAATTTATTAGACTTTTACTCTTTCTATTCTTTTGAGTTTTTTGTGTTGAATCAAAGAAAACTTAAATTCTCGTTGAGCACAATTGTCACAATTGTATTTTTCAGTGTGATTCTTCACCTGCAGAGAAGGTCAGATAATAAGAAATAATAACAAGAAGAATGAGCTAAAAAATAGCCCAGAAGCATGAATTATCACAATTTTGTCATCTCAGAAGAAAATGCCCTATTAAAAATTATCTTAACCACAAATTTATTAATCCATTGTGCATCAGATCAGTCACTGTGTTCCTCTCCACTATTTCATTTTGTCACCAGTCATTGAAGTTGGAGTTTAAACACAGGGCCAGAATGTGTCACTGTCAGACACACAGATGCACATTTTCTGACCTTCATGAAGTCAGACTTGAAAGCATCACACTGTTTTCATTTCACCTGTAAACATGCTTAATCTGTCCAAACTGTAATTGTAGACTAGACAAGCTTGGAACTTGAGCAAAAAAGTTTCTACATTTTATCTCAGCTGTTAACTCGACGCCTACTAATCTTTGCACTGACTGCCACCCCACTATTCGTGCCGTGGGTGGGGCTGTCATTAGATGGAAGGATTTTTCCAAGTTACAGGATAGAACCTGCCTCCCTCACAGAAAAAGCACCAGGGTTGGCTCGTCGATCACTGCCAAATCACAAGCATCTTGGTAGTGTATTCGTATTGGCTTCATTTTAAATAATTGGGACCTTTTTAGCTACCAATACACTGAGGGTTTTGTATCATTTAATTAATTAGCCTGTCTAGAAACAGAGAAAAAAAATTAAGAAAACTCTTTTTATTAATTTATATACTCTAAAATTTAAATACCTGTTTTTAAAATATTAGTTTAGTGAATGAACAGTGTCTTAATATTTATAGAGCAAAGAATTTAAGAGGAGTCTTAGATTTTCTTTTAGTGAAAACATGTTATGTCTCATCTAGCTTCTAAAAGCAATTGTAAAACAGCTAGGCAAAATATTACAGAGAATGTCAAGTTATTCTTTTCTTTTTATCAAGCTCTTCCTTGAGAAGTAGCTCCTGAGTGCTACTCCCCACCACTCTAGAAATTGGCTGTAATTTCAGTGTTTTGGCTGTCAGTAGGGACACCCAATTGCCTGTCGATAAGTCGATATATGGGTTTATTTTCCCTTGAACAGGTAGCTAACACAAGTAAGTTTATATATGTCTAGCCCCCCATTCACAAATTGCATAAATAATCATGTTTAATAAAATATTTTTATATATTTGAAATAAGAACTTAATTGAGTAAGTATATGAATATCTTGGTAAAATCTACATGTAAACTCTATATCTAATATAACTACGTATTGAAAATAATACAATGTACAAATTTAAACAAGGGTAGGTATTCATTTCATTTTTCACTTTTTAGTAGGCAAAGAGATCATTTTACCCTAAAGTAATCTTATATTCTATATAAGTTATTCATAAATAAGTAAACAACTAAAAGAGATTTTCAATGTATGTGCACATATATTTTAGACATTCTTGGTGTTTGGAATTCCATAGATTGTGTTTGTGTTGAAATTTAGGATTTTAAATTTACAGGAAATATATACTTGGGGAGGAAATAATGTAAAATTTCACACCAAAATTTTCAGAATGTTATGTGTGTTATCCAAGGAGATAGGCAACTAGCTGCCTACCTGCCTACCTATTTTCCTGTCTATCTTTATGTGTCTGTGCTGTTTGAATTTCAGCTGTTAACTGTCTCAGATGTTCCCACTGGTGATTTTCCTTCTCAATTGAAACAAACCTCTAATTTCCACAAAAACTAAATTACGTAACTTGAAGTTCACTAGTAATTCTAAGTCTAAGGAAACCACTGATGGAATACAGAAGACAAAAAATATGTAATTTTTATCATTCTACATACGAGAAGGAAATATGAATAAAATGTTACATTATGCTTTGTAGTTGCTGAAGGAACAAAACTTTTTTTCCCCTCATGGATATGTACAAGTTCTTACATAGAGCTCTAGAGTTACATTTTTGTTAGCTATATAAAGCCATACCAGATATGAATTTGGAACAAATTAATTTTGGATCAATAAGGCCAATTAATATCAATAAATCATTTGAAATGGTTTTAGTCTGCTTACATGAGATGCTACTTAGGTGAAACAAAACTTCTACCAGTTAATTGTGCCAAAGCAAGTGGGGAGCAAGTTTGGTGAGACAAATTCCAAAACTAAAACCACTAAACAGAGGAGTCTTGGAGAACACCTTGGTTATGCAGAACTGTAGCTAATGATCTTAATTTATAAGAATATTTTGAAAGGCCAGCAAGATAGCTCAGCAGACTAAGTGCCTGCTGGGGCAAACACAGGGACCAGAATTTGATCCCAGCCCTGCCCATGGGGTGCACTGAGCCAGCAACAAAATCCAAGCATGATGGCGCACACCTGTAATCCCAGCAATGGGGAGGCTGAAAATGGGAGGATTACTCACAAGTCCAAGCTACATAGTGAGACCCTGTACCAAATACACAGATGGAAAAAAAAGAATATTTTGAATGCAGGTGTCTATAGTAACTCCTACAAATTGCAGGTCTATTCATGTTTTTAACTATCTTCTTGAAAGTCAAGTTTAACACTTCCAAGACAAGTTGGGCAACATTATTTGAGAAATTGCAACATACCAATTTCTACTTATAATTTATCAGTTAGTAAAAGGCGAAAGATTTATACGATCTGAAGAGAAACCAGAGTATAATTTATCAGTTAGGAGTATCGAAAATAGCTCCAAATATCTCTTATTTTTTGTGTCACTTGTCTTTTTGTCATTGACCATATTGTTCAACAAAATTCATCTGCAGATCTGCTCTTAAATACTTTTACACAGGTAACATAATTTGACATTTAAAATTTTGATATACTGGCTAATATATGTGATACCACTTTTGCTTTCAGTCAAGAATGTTAAGGCATTTACAAACATTTGCAATTCTGACATCCTCACAAGAGCATCCTATCCCTTTTGGATGATGAGTTGCTCTACTTGCTGCTTGCAAGTTGAGCAATAGCATATGTACTTATTAATTGATGCTATTTCAAGGCATAAAATTCTAAAGCTTCATTTTGTTCAACTTGGAAATTAATCAAATCTCTTTGTTGTTGAAAGAGCTGACTTATTTTTATTCTAGGATTAGTTGAACTAATATATAAATACATTTATTGTCACACATTGAATATAGATATGTTTTAACATGACTATAACTATAGTCATGTAAGTACAAGCAAATTTTTCTCAAAACACTGTTCAGATGGCTATCTCACACCTCCACAGATCAAATTAACAAACCCAAATGCTTCCTAGAGGCCTAAAGAATGAACAATATTATTCAAAACCATTCAAGAGAACTCTTCTTATCAGGATGCAAGTACCATTATGAAACCTTTGACAATAATGCAGAAAAACTACTATTAATTTAGCATTTCACTATCATCAGTTCATACTCAAAACATTCTGACACTCTAGACAATGTATTCCTGTTGCACAGCTGTGCATATGAAGAACAGCATTTGCTCAGAAATACCCGAGATATCATTATCCTGGTTGGTGGCCTTCTTGGAGCTGATATTTGCTCTAAAGCTCAGATGAAGAGCTTAGTCTTAAGGGAATGACTTCTGAAATTCAATTATAAAAAGAGCCGGGGTTCTATGCTCAGCATAAAAAAAGAATCCCATCTCCTTTTATTTTTGTTATTTTTGTCACATCTTTTCTGCATTCTTACCTAAGTTAACCTTTTGTTTCTGCTGTTTTTAGCAGAAACAAATTTTAAAAGTGTAAAAGAGATGCGAATGACAAGCTCCAAAATCAGTCATTTTCATGTTAGTTTAATTTATAAACTTCACACTTTGAGAAGCACATTTGTCATTCCAGTTGTAAAACATTGATTTTATTTTTCTTCAAGTCATATTTTCAAATTCTAGGGTTAAGTGAATGAACACATAAAACACAATCTATATAAGACAGTGAAAAACTCCCAGTAAATTAACATTGTATTAGAATGCAGAAGCGAAAAAAAAAAAAAAATCTACACACAGGTCTCACAGAACACACTTCCTTGTGCTTTTCTGTCTAAAGTGTTCAACAAGTTTGTCCAAATATTAAAAGCATTAACATAACCTGGATTGTCCATGAGTCTAACCCTTGGACAGCTCTCAAATTGGGAGACTTTCGTTAACTATAGCAGGTTTCAAAAACATCATTTTTAATCATAGAAGGACAATTAATTAAAATTCCGTAAATTTTCAGAATACGCAATCATTTAAGAAATCTATAGTGTTTCTATGCACTCCCTGAGTAACTTTTTTTTTAATTTTTATTTTTATTTCAGTACCAGGGATTGAACTCAGGACCTTGCACTTGCTAGACAAGCACTTATTTTACTGAGCTGTCTCCCCAGCCCCTACCTGAGTAATTTTAGATATAAACCGAAATGGCTGAAAAATACATACAATAACCATTTAAAACACAAGTGAAAAGAAATAAGGGGAACACAAATTAAATAAAATAAAAGAACCCACCTTCATGGGTTGGCAGATTTACTATGGTTAAAATGTCCATACTACCCAAAGCAATCTACTGGCTCAATAAAATATCAAGCAAATTTACAATAGCATTTTTTCAAAATAGAAAAAAAATTAGAGTTTTGTAAAACCACAAACATATCTTGAAAGAGTAAACCATAAACTAAAAGGTCAAAAGTAGTGGCATTACCTTACCTGATTTTAAAATATACTACAAAGTTCCTGTGACCAAAGTTGTATGGTGCTAGCAAAGAAACAGACATGTAAAGCAGTAGAACAGAACAGGATCCATATTAAGTTCAAACAAAGGTGCCAGGAACACACAATGAGAAAGGACAGTCTCTTCCATAAACAACACTGGCAAAACCACAAAGCCAGATGAAGAAAACTGCCATTGTACTTACCTCATACTATGAACCAAGAGTCAACTCAAGGGAGGTTAAGGATGTAAATATATAACTTCTAGCCATAAAATTACTACAAGACAACAAGGAATGCATTTGACTGTAACATGGAAAAATATTTTGCTAGTATTCAATAGTCAACAAAAGCAAAAGGAGAAAAATGGGCTTACAAAAAACTGAAATTATTCTGCATATTTAAGGAGATGATCAGCAAATTGAAAAGACAATCTACAGAATGGAAGAAGCATGTGCAAAGTATACATCTGATAAAGAGTTAGTACTCAAACTATATAAACAACTCAATTCAATAGCCAAGAAACAAACATCAAAAAATGGTCCAAATGAAAACCTGAGTGAATATCTGAATAAATATTTCCAACAGGAAGCAATATCCAGCAGAGAGAAGAAATACACTCATCATCATTTATCATCAGAAAACTGAAGAGCAAATCCATAGTGACATATTGCCTAACACCAGTTGGAATAGCTATTACCTACAAACAGAAAAGACAAATGTTGCTAAGGATAGAGAAAAGGGGAATCCTTGAACACTGTTATTGGATACGGAAGTTAGTGGGGACATTCTGGACAACAATGTATGGTGATTTCTTTAAAAAAAAAGTAGACTTAACATAGGATTCATTAATCTCACTTCCAGGTATAAATACTAATGAAATTAAATCAGAAATATCTGCCAGGCTGAGAATATCACTCAGTGGTAGGGTGCTTGTCTACAACGTGTAGGGCTTTGGATTCAAAACACAGCACAAGAAAAAACAAACAAGCAAGTGATAATCTGTACTCATATGACATTGCAGCAATATACACAGTATACACAGTAAAAAATTAATCTAAGCAGCCATTGATGGATAAGCTAAAAAAGTCTTCCTATCAAGTGGAGTACATTCAATTTTTGCAAAGGCTGTTCTGCCATTCCAAACAAAATGGTTTAATAAGAAGGGCTTTACACTAAGTGAAAGCAGTCAGATATAAAATGATAAAGCCTACACAATCTCCCTTTAGATGTATGTGTAAAGTAAAAACAATTGAAATCAAGAAAGCTAAGAGTAGAAGGGCTGCAGAATGGGGAGTGTGGAGAAAATGATGCAATGTAGTTAGAAGTTGCAAAGTTTCTATTAGACAGAAGGAATAAGTTCTGGGGACCTCCTGCACAGCAGGTCAACTGCACTGAGGAATAATGCATTTCATATATAACAAGTGGTGAATTTAGATCTTAAATGATCTTACCACACCCACATGTTCACACACAACTATGTTGAACAATGGTTGCATTAACTTGCTTGCTTATAGTGATCATTTCAGGGCATGTATTAAAGCATCACATTTTACACCACAAATATGTAGAGAAATTGTGCTTTGAATAATTTAATTATATAACAGTAAAACTAGAGAAATGTGGTAAGTATACATTATACAGTATTACTCAGCCATGATCCAAGATAAATTTGAGTCATTTGTAGGAACTAGATGCATTTTGAATTGATAAAGTTAGGTGAAAGAAATCACACACAGAACGTTAAAGATCACATGGTTTCTCTTACATAAAAAGCCCAAAGTATAAATAATTTAAAGAGCAAAGTGTAGGAAAGAAGGCGGGGATGATCTTTGTATGCACTGTGCAGGAACCTTCGAGGAATCAGTCCTGTATTTTCTATATATGGCTGATGAATACCTCTGGCTTCATTTCAACTTCTGCTTTCAGTTTATTCTGTGTCGGCCCCATTCTTTCTTAACATTTTACTCAAACAAATAATAAGAAAAGCTACATTTAAAAGAAACTTCCTATTTTCCAGGCATTATCGTGACGTACAGTATATGTGTATCTGTGTCAATTCTTGCAACACAAAGACATGGGATTGAATTCACATGTCCACCTTAGAGGAGTTGAGCGGTAGAGAACTGTCATGTTTACAGTCATCTTTAGAAACGTGCAGATTCACGTTTGATATAAAAGTGATGCTTTCAACCAGCACAATATTCTTAGCTCAATTTGTCTGTAAATTTGAACTCTGAATAGTTGAGGAGTTAAGTTGAGGACATAGTGGTTCCATCTATGTTTAAGAATAAGCTATTTAAACAGACTTTTAAGTCATCTTCCTAAGAGTTGAAATAACTTCAAAAGAGTTTGTGGGTGCAAGCAAACCATTAAAAAGTGTTCCTAGGATCTATGAAGTCAATAATTATCAACATCATCAAAATTCCATTACCTAAGTCATGCTTTATTCAGTAAATGTATATGGAATACTTAGAAAGAATTCTGATACAGACCACTTGTGTGGAATCCTGCATGTAGTTCAATAGCAAAATGGAGTTTTGAATTTTATCAACTGTTAGTGTCTCTCCCAAATGCTACATTAAAACTATGGCATAGAAACTGAGTGCTGTCTATCCCATGATAAGCAAATGCTTGTGTTATCAGAGTGAAAATTATTTGAAAAGGGATATGTGGACCCTGTTATGGTCAAAGGTACACACTGTATGCTATCCCAACCTCTGTGAAGACTTTCCTAGTCAGATTTAAGGTTTTAATAGAGTAAGAATGGATGGTTAGTTATCTTTCCTAGAAAAAATACTGGAGATAATCAACTTAAGAAGCATTAAAATTTTACTTTGGCTTACAGTTTTGGAGGTGTTGGTCCATGGGTGCTTGACACTGTTGCTTGTTGGTCCATGGGGAGTTGGTACCTTACTGTGGAGACTGTGTAGTGGAGCAAAGCTATTTTCCTTTTGATATTAAGGAAGCAAAAAAAGGGTCTGAATATTCAGCTCTACTTCACAGACACATTTTCCAATGATCTGATTGATCCCAAAGGCCCCACCTTGGACAAGTTCTCTTATCTCTTTATAGCTCCACAAGCTAGAAACTAAACATTCAACACAAGGGTCTTTGAGGAACATATAGGATTCAAAATACTGCAGTGGGTTTGATCACTTACCTAAAAGAATTTCATAACCAAAGTAAGTCAATTCTTAAATTTTTTTCTCTATTCCTAGAAATATGGATATAAGCCTCCATCACTTGAAATCTAAGTGTGCTGCTATTGTTGATCACAAGGGCATTGCTATTCTTTAAAGTTTTGCAGACAATCAACATATATATATATATATATATATATATATATATAT
>NDGM011167421.1:0-17700 GCA_002564305.1 Octomys mimax | reverse complement strand
ACACACACACACACACACACACAATAAATAAATAAATAAATGTTTAAAAAAAAAAAAAAGATATATTTTGGGAAATCCTTTCCTAAATTATTCAGTGTAGAAGCAAAGAAAGTATACTATGTGTTCTCTATTTTTGGAAAGGATTTAATACTTTGTAAAAGCATAGGTAAGAATGAATGACCATGTCTGTCTGTGTGTATATGCCCATGTGTGTGTGTGTGTATACCGATACACACACACACACACACACACTCATAAAGCTGAACAACTTATGTCCAGTGCTCGGCTCTGTCTGCCTATGATTACTTTAGGAAAGCCTTTGCTTGAGATTCTAAACTCTCAGGGCTGCAACAGAGCTTAATCTGCTGAAAACATCTAGCATGGCAAGCATTGCTCACATATTTGATTTCGTGCTAAAGCCTAAATCATGCATAGAGTTGCACTTGAACTCAGTTTGGCACATTTCTCAAGATCTTTGCCTACCCCCAACTTCCTGTGGGATTAGCCATAAATTCTGATTGAGTAGGAAAACTACTAGCCACACTGCTCCCTGACAGAAGAGAACAAGCATGCTGTACTAGAAACTTTTCCATATCAATGATCAATTTGAAAATTTTTGCATATTTACATAAGAATAGGAGGCAGTTTTGTCATTTGACTGTATGTGTTAATTCCACTCATGAGATGAGATTTTACCAAGAAAAGTAAGATAGTATGTTTATGTTAAGTTACGTATGTTGATATGTCAGAATATGAGTTTAGACCATATCTCAAAAGTGACAGGATTGATATTTGGGCTGGATAATTCTAATTGTTCATTTGTATATGAGAAGAAAGAAGGGCATCAAGGTCGACTGCTAAGTGTATTGTAGGATCCCTGGCTTCCTTGGGGCCTGCACACCAGAGCATTCCAGTAATCAGCAGGCATACTCTATAATAATCATTGCCTCAACCCTTGTAACGTTCATAAAATTCCACCTACATTGTTTGTTAACTAAGTGAAGAAACTTAACGAAGTGAAGAAAACTCTGGTTTATCTTGGCCTAAGAGAAAACTCTTGTCACACTGGTCCTCATTTTCTCGCTTACTTTTTAAGAAGAGACAGAGACACAGAGAGGAAGGTGAATGATGCGTATTTTGACCAAACAGATCAAAAACTCCACCAAGAAGTGATGTCACAGTTTCTCCCACCCAAAACAAATGGGCCTTTAGATTATTTCCTTTGCATCATCTTCCTGAAGACTAAGAAAAAATTGGAAGTATTTAAGAACTTGTGTGCACTTACATAAAGCCCAATTTTGAAAACCTTAAATATACAGAATGCCTAAATGTTAGAGTCTTCAAATAAAGATCTTAGCACTTCATGCAGATGTATTGTAGGAGTATTGTTCATAAGACTCGTTAATAATTTTTATTCTAAATTTTCAACACAGCATGGCATTGAAGGATTACTACAACACCTTATCATTGCTAGATTAATAGTGCAATGATAAAATATATTTCCTCACTAAAACAATGTTTAAACAGAGTGGTAAAAAATAAACATATGACTTTTCCTAACTGAAAAATTCTTTTAAAAAAAAGTTAATGTATTTGGTACAGGGTCCCACTATGCAGCTCAGGTTCCTCCTGTTTTCAGCCTCCCCAGTGCTGCGATTGCAGGTGTGCACCACCACACCAGGTCTTGGAGGCTGGCTCAGCATGCTCAGGGTGGGGCAGGCAAGCATGCAGTAGTGGGAATCGAACCCCAGTCCTTGTGCTTGCCTAGGCATGCGCTTACACCACTGAGCTATCACCATGGCCCTGAAAAATTATTTTTAACATGAGAGCAAATATATCCCCACTGTAAATTATTTTCTAAAGAAAACTGAAGTCTTTTGAAGTTAAAAAGCAAAAGTCAGTGCCCTTCTAAGCTTTACTTATTAAAAGATAAAAACTGACTTGATTCATTTATAGAAAAATGATCTTATAAAATTAATGGTAAGTGAAATAAATCAAATACAGAGGATAAATGTCTCATGGGTTCTCTTACATGAGAAACCCAGAATAGAAATGATTTTATGAGCAAAATAAAGCAAAGATGGTAGGAAATAGGGAGATCGCTTCTGTAGGGAGGAGCAGGGGTCCTGGGGGGCTGCAGGGGAGGGGTAAAGAGGTTCCAGATGTGGTGTGCATGTGTACAAATTCCTAAAGGCAAATAGAATTATTGCTTATTGCAAACATACGCCAACAATAAGGTAATTTTATTATATTTGTGCATAAAAGGTGTAGACTGTGAACTTTTGCTAATTCAGTGGCAGATAGGGTACTTTTCTTCCTTGTCTTCTCGCCACATAAAATCAGTTGCCAAAATACTCTAATAAAAATATTGTTTGGTGTGACAACAGTACGTGCCAAGGTTGTATTTCATCTATCAGGGTTTTAAGGATATATGATAGTGACTGATTACGGTTAGTGATCTTGTTTAGCCAGTTTTCCACTTGGAATTATTTTTTATTTGTTCCTAGTTTTTTTTTTTAAATACTTTTTTAGTAGTAACTTCTAAATTCAAAGGCTTCCTGTTGTTTAGAGACTAGACCTTCATTTTTCTGATAGTCATATAGAGATTAACTTGTATTGTAATGTCAGGTTTTCATCAACTGACAGAAAATTTAATTGGGGATTATTCAGAAAGGTTTTTTTTATCTCTAGTTCATCTTTAGTTAAATTTCTAAATTATTCCACCAAATCAACATTTTTTTTCTCTTTAACAGTTTTATTCATTTTCTCCCAGTCTTTCTCTCTCTCTCTTTTTTTATGTATTTAGTACAGGGTCTACAGGGTCTCACTATGGAGATTGGACTCACAGTGATCCTCCTGTTTTCAGCCTTCCAAGCACTAGAAGGTGCATGCTACAATGCCCAGCCTCAATCGCCTGCCTGCTCAGTGTACCCCGGGGGCAGGGCCAGCACAAGTTGTGGTGCCAGGGATCGAACCCCAGCCCCTGCGTTCTGCCTAAGCAGGCACTTTAGTCCAATGAGCTATCTGGCTGGCCCTTAACAATTTTATTCAAATAAAATTGAAAACTAAAAATTATAACAATACATGTATGGTATATGGGAAGTGTACAGTGTGCTGCTCTGATTTATGTATATATTATGAAATTCCATGATCAGGTTACTTAACATATCTGTCACCTCATCTAGTTATTCCATTTTTTGTGTATGGTGCTAAATGAGACTCGCTTTCTCAGCAAATTTCATGCAACTCAATATTTTTAACTATGGTCACCATGCTCTACGTTAAATCTCTAGCAAGCTGCTGAGCAACATCTCTACCTAGTCTCTGGTACCTGCCGTTCTGCTCTTTGCCTCTGTGAGTTTGACTCTTTTAAGGTCCACCTCTAAGTAAGATGCTGTAGTGTTTATCTCTCTGCGCCTTATTTACTTCGCCTAGCATAATGTCCCCCATGCTCATTCATGTTTATGTAAATGGCAGGATGTAGTTACCCCTAAGGCTGAATCAGGTTCCATTGAGCATCTACAACACATTTATAAAATCTGTTCACCCTCAGACAGGCTCTGGGGCCTTGCTTCCCCATCTGGGTTATTTGGACTGTTTCAGTGAACATGATAGTCCAGAGCTCTCTTCAAGATTCTAATTTTAATTATGTTAGGTATATATCTAGGAGTGGGCTGGATGGCTCACATGGTAGGTCTACTTTAAATTTTCTGAAGACCCTTCAACCAACAGTGCACAAAGATTCCCCTCTTTCCGCTAACACTTGTTTCAAAATCATTATATCTGAAAGCGTGAAGCAGAAGACATCTCTCCCGGCCTGAGCTCCCCTCTGGAATGTCCTGACCCTCCACGGTTTCTCTCCCTTCCCTCGATTATTTCCACAAAGCCAACAGAGCTGAACTGTCTCTGCTGCCCACACACATGGCTGTCCTTCCCCTGCACCAGTTGCTTTATGGTCCCTTCCTTGCAGGCCAACTCTGTCCTTGGGGTCTATCCACTGTGCTCTTTATTAGGAGCCTTCATGGTGTCCCCACTACAACATCCTCCCATGCACTGTTCCTCTGGACCCCAAATACTTAATGTTTGCCCATTTATATTACATTTTCTACTATAATTCAGGTATGGTACTGCTTTTCTCCCCTTACTAGAGACTAAACTTTGAAGAAGTGACTATATTTGAACCACTTTCTTCTGCCTAGAATATACACCTTGCATAGAGCTGTTAAAAACGTATATATTTAACTGCTGTATATTAGAAATTTTGTTGTTGAATTTCTTTTGTTTTTGTTCTTTTTCTTTTGTTTTCAAACAGTTGCTAGTTCCCTAAAACCATACCAACTTGTCTTTATGCTTATTTTGATTATTTTTCTCTTTTGGTAGCTAAATATGTAAATGAATGGCTTTATATTAACCTGAGATGCTGGTGCATAATTTTGAAGGGATCAGAGCAGTCCCCAAAGGGTTTGACTAATTAAATAATACAAGTTGAGCACAAAAGCTAGCTTTGCATAACTAATCTGAAATAAATGAAAAAAGAAAACCATGAGCAAAGCCAACGCCGCCGAGACTCTGCTCACTGCATCTATCTCTGCGTCTCAATCAGCCCACCCACCCCCACTTTTGCTTTCTAGCCTTCCCTTCTCCTCTTTCAGCCTTAAATGACAGCAATGACAAGTCTTTCTAGTGCTTGTCCCAGGAGCAGTAACTGCGCAACCAGGTACGGTTTCATGTATTTCTTTGTTTTTTGAGTCTAGAAATTTTTAAAACTTCAAATCCTCGTGATTTTGCTGCTAAGAACAGATACAATTAATTCTTTTCTACTAATTTAGATTTAAAATCAACAACAGCAGTGAGTTAAAGCGCAACAGCAACAACAAATATCTTCCAGAAGTTCTTTTTGAGCTCTAGCTTTCCAGCATACTGAGTTAAAATGCAATCCTGATATTTTAATCTCAGAATGGCTTTATGCCGCTTTTTCACCCTAATAATCCCTCCATCCTGGCCTTCAGATTTCAATGTTGATAATAATGAAAACAAGTTAGAGATTTTTTTCCCCTTTTTGCAACCAGATTAAAGTATTTCTCTGTATTTTCCTCTTTGATATAGTTTGCCTCTTAGTGTAGGTACAATGCATTGTCAAAAGATAATACGAAATATAGCTCGGGCTGTAACGCATATTGTTATGGCGGGGTCTCATGGTAACATGTGTGGTACTGTTACACAAATGGGGATTAGAAACCAACCTGCCTTCACAAGGAATTAGCAAAAGGGTGCTAAACCGGTTACTCCTGGCGCTGGAGGCTGGAGGGCTCCGACAGCCGCTGCCCTCCTTTCTCATCTCTTGGGGTGGGGGAGACGTCTGGCGCCACAGAAGGAATCCAGTGCTGGTTGGAGCAGAGACCTGAAGGCTATTAAGTTTATTTTAAGAATGTATTGCAAGAGATCTAATAAATTTATTTGTAGCTTCAGGCAGTGCATGCGTGAAATCTTGTTGCACCAGGTGTTTGGTTTTGTATATTTTCCTTTCTCCAAAGGGGGAATGGGATACAAGTGTTCCTGGCCAGCTTCCCTCAGCCCTCAGTGACACAGGTATTGCTATGAAGGTATTTATTGTTTGTTTGCTCATTTGTTTGTTTTTAAAAAATGTTTATTCCTATTTGTAAAAAAGAAAAATGATAGAAAATTTATTTGAAGGGAAAAATAAGTTCTCCCAAGTTGAGCTGTACACGTATGTACATTTTTAACACACAGTGTTTGTGATCTTATGCTAAACGCAGTACTCCAGATCACTGTTTCCTTTGAAATGGGAAGATCACCAGACCAAGCAGGAAGGCTGCTGAGACTGGATCTTCCACAAGTAGCTGCTCCATAATCACACTCAAATCCCAGTTTTTCTGGAGTCTGGTAACATGGGCCAGTAAGGAAAAAGTACAATCCAGTCTTCCTTCTTGTTCTAAAATGCTTGGAGTCTATTTCACATTGTACACCAGCATAATTATAACTTGAATTAGTTTGTGGCTTTGCATAAAATACGTTAAACTTGCATTTTCAGCAATAAATAAAAATTTCTTAGCGCTCGTGTTGGTGCATTAAAATGATTGAGTCAGCTTTTAACTTAAAGCTCCAAATGAGAATCCAGTAAGGTCCGTGTGGAGCAGGAGGGTTCGCCTTGCTGTGGTGTGTTTGCTTCGTCCTGTGTCCTCCGTGGATGCACACCTGAGTTCCTTATCTTCAGCACACATACCGCAGTGAAGGCTTTTGTTCCACTGGCATTAGGGCTCTAAGAAAGTAAATTGGGTCTTAAGTCAAATTATATTAAGAAAAGGTGCTTCCACCCTAGGTTAGGGGATGCAAATTGAGGGTGCTCCCTCTTTACCTTTTCTTTTTGTTACAGAGGATGAAAATCAGCTAATATGTTTGCTTTGGGGCTAGGGCTGGGGCTGGGGAAAGGGGCAGCCCTGACAGCGTGCAGCGTCCCAGCAGGTGCAGGCTTGTCGACTGTGACCCCACGGTCACTTCACAGTTGCCCCAGCCGGATGTTTTTCCAGCCTTCTCAACTTTAATGCTGGCTTCAAATTCACTCAGAAGGCAAGAGGGAGTTAAGGCAGTTGGCGTTATTTTTTCTTTAATTCCATCTCAAATACTGAGAGATTCTCTCTTTGTTTGTCTTAGCACAGATTTCTTACTATTTGGTGACCTCAGTATTCTGTAGCTGCCAGATGTTTGCTGATTTTAGAGGAAAAGTCACCTGGATAATGTTTGCTTCTATTTAGTAATACTAATTTATAAATTAAGTTGAGTAAACTAGGATTTTACTCAATAGTAACTGGAATAAAATAATCTGATTTTTATTAGGAAGTTCAGAAAAATACTAGCAGAATGGATTCAAATGGTACACCTGCCATATACCTATTGGAATTTGAAGTAGATTATTTAACCTAACACTTACCTTCTCCCTTTCCAAATTAGGAAGGTAGAAATTACTAATTTGTGGAGTTTCTCTGAGATGCATTGAGATAATGTGTATATTATAAAAATCATGCTGCCAGGCCCTGGAGTGTGTCCATTTTATTTCAGACATTTTCAGGCTTCTCAAGGCCAAACTGCATCTAGTAATTCACATCAGTGTTCATGTGCTAGTTACTTCTGTCAAGTGTGTCTTTTGAGTGGCCAATGCCTGTGTGGTACCAGCGCTGGCTGGTCCAAGCCCATGGCTCTGGTGAGCAAAGATTATTGGCCCTGATACCAAGAATAGGTGTTCTCTGCAGTAAGCCCAATCCCATGACATCAGCACAGCTCTGCCCAGAATCCAGACAGCTATGCCATCTTCTCCCAAGCAGGGACCTTGCCTATGCCCCAAGAGGCCTAGGCAGAGCCCCTAGAGCCAACTCTATGGGGATCTTTTCTGTCATTCTCTTTTAAAGGAAAAAGATATCCAAGAGCGCTGTTTGGATTTTCACTTAAAACAGGATTAGGCATTGCTTTAAATGTCCATGTAATGTTTCTCTTTGCCTAAGAGCCAAACATTCTTCCAGGAACATGGGAAAAAGCTAAAGATGAGTAAGCTTGCACTACATTTTGAATCTCTGCTTCACAATGATGATTAAAACTAGGTATGAGCCCACTACTACACCTAGCATTCGTTTCCTTTACGAGTTCCCTTTCCCAAGATTCCTAATGGCCCAAGAAAACCACCCTTGTTGAGCTCTGCCACTGAGGTTCCCCTCTGAGCACAGGCATGTGTGCACCCCAGGTGTGGACTGTGCTCTAGCCAAGGTCCTGGAATGGAATGAGTTAAGCTGAGCTTTAGCCACAGGACTAGAGGCAATTCTGTGATCAGAATTCATTCCACATATAGTACTTTCAGATAAGTTAATAATGACTCTATAGGGCTGGTGAGATAGCTCAGTGGACTAAGCGCCTCCTTAGGTAAGCACAGGGACCTGGATTCAATTCCTAGCTGTACATGCCATGCTGGCTCCGCCCCCAGGGCACACTGAGCCACTGACTGGGTATGCGGGTGGAGGCACATGCCTGTAATCCCAGCACTGGGGAGGCTGAAAACAGGAGGATCACTAGGAGTCCAAGCTGTGTAGTGAGACCCTGTAACAACCAAATACATAAAATAATCGTAATAACGATAATAATAACTATCAATTCTTTTCACATATCTTCAAATTAGGTGGTAATGCAAGAAGCGGTACACCTTTCAACCATGAGCCTCTGTAGTGTGCACATCCCAGTGCCATTATGGCCAGGGGTCAGATGCCAGCGCTGCCCACTGGAGAGTAAGAGTGAGGGTTCCTAAGCCTAAGCCAAGAAAAGAGGCCTCCAAACCTATACGACCCAGGCTACTCCCCTCTTAGCTATCATCCCAAAGAGGTAAAGATACATCACAGTGATGCACACATACCTGTGTTCTCCAAAGCACAACTCATAACAGCTGAATCTTGGAAGCAGCCTGTGTCCATCTACAGATAAGTGGTAAAAGAAAAGATGGTGTTTATATGCAACCCAGTACTCTTCCATAATGAAGGAACGGCTCGAATCATTTGGGGTATGATGGATGTACTTTCAAATGATAACCGTAAGCGAAATAAATCAAATACACAAGCTTGAGTATTGTTCAGTTGCAATTATAGGAGAAGCTAAAACTATGAATAAAGAGAAAAATAAAACATAACAGGGATATGGATCTTTTGCAAGTGGGCAGGTAAATAAGAGTTGGATACAAGGTGAAGCAGGGGTGAGACAAAACGTAGAAACGCTGAGATGTGCTATATCCATATACCACCTTTCCATAAAGAATGTAATCATTGTGACCTGAAAACATGTACTCATATAAGTTAATTTTAAAAAAAGAGAGAAGAAAAATGTACTGATGGATAGAACACTGTTCTGGTCTCATTTTTTCATGTCTCAAAAGAATATTGTGACTCACACTGAGCCACTATAATTGATCATCATTGTTCACGGGAGTTTGGGTCTATAAAATTGTCAAAATATTGAATTATCAAATCCTGAGTGATTGTTCCTAAGAAAACATACAAGGTTAAGTTCCTGTGAACTTTAATTACAACATTTCATCAGCTTATCAGTACGTAGCATGTTTTATGTGTGTTTTGTTCAAAGACATACTATTCCATGCATATTGTTGATTCATTGGCATGGTTGTAGTGGTTAACACCTTGTGTCAACTTGGGAAGTTTAGAAGTCTAATTAAGTGACTCAGCAGAGAGCCAGGATTCTTAGCTGTAAACATCTTCATCCTGTACAAGAGGAAGGCAGGGATACTGCATGAGTTCTATACCCCCATCCCAGGGTAGCTTGTTTATAATATGAGGAAGGGAGAGGGGCTGGCTGAAAGCCCAGCTGCTGCCCTTCCTTTTGCTCTTCGCTGTTTTCTGCTGCTGTGAACTGCTGCCCTCTGCCATGTGCCAGGTTGCCTGGGAGTCAGCCGAGTATAGGCTGAAATCTCCATGAACTGTAAACTAAATAAACTTTTCCTTCCTTAAGTTTGGGTGTCAGGTATTTTGTCTCAGAAACAAGTAAAACCTAACTGAGACAATCGCACTCATGCCCAACAACACTACATAACTCATAAGAGAACAGAATGTATCTAATATATGTACATTTTGCACTAAGTACCAGGTGTGATTAAAATAGAGTAAACTTTAATTTAATTGTTAATTACAGTAAAAAGACAGATTGCTATTAATCCACTTAATACTCCCCCTTGCTTCAAACACACTTCTCCTTCATTCTTGCAACTTTCTGGAAATCCTCTTTCGTGAGTGCTTTTATGAATAAATGAGGTGGATGAGGACATACTGCAATGTTTTTATAAGTTTTTGTTGGATGTTACTTGGCAGCAGCATTCATATTCTTTATCATAATTAAGATACAAACAAGAACTTTCAGAACTGCTTCAGACACTGAGATGAATGATACAGTAAGTGCATTCAAAGTAAGGTGGAGTATCCCAAGGGAGACTAATATATTTTGCTGTAATTTTTAAAATTTAAATACTGCTATATTTCAAACATACCATGTATGTTAGAAATTTCTTATACTTTAGGTATACTAGGCAGCACTGTAGCACTATGACCTGAGACCACTTCGAACAGTGAAATAATCAACGAAAAGCACAAAAAGTGTGAGAAACGTGGCACTAAATAGACTGTGAAAAAGACATATTCATTGAATGAAAAGTTGAAAAAGGCCAAGTGATGCTATTGTCTGTACACCACAGAGCACATGTCCAAGGTGACCACAAAAGCACCTCAAGTACTCATTTAGAGGAGCACAATTTTATGAGTAGCCAAATTCACAAATACAGATCCCAGGAATCATGAGGATAGACTGTATAACTGTCTCTGGAGCAGAAATCAAATAGGAATTTAAGTCTTTGGAATCTCATGTCCACATACCCACTTGGTACCCATGTGATGAAATCACTTGCCCAAGGAAGAAAGACACCTGTGATGAGGTGGCTTGTGGCACTCTTGGCTTCTAGGGAAATTTGGTATGCTTGGTAGTTTTCATCTTCACTCCCACACCACTCAGTAAGTCATCTTTAGAGCCTGCAGAAGAATAGCATTCAAGGATGAATTAATCCATCCTTGGAACCAAGCTAATGTAGTTCATGCAGTGATTGCCAAGGCACCATGTCTCTCTTTATCCCTCTAGCTATGAAGGGCTTATTTGCATGCTTCCAGAAAATGACCTAGAAGACCGCTGCAGGGGGTGTGTCAACAGATCTATATGAGCTCTCCGCCTCCTTGGTCTCTGTCATGCCGTTTCTCTGTATTCCCCCACATTCTCTCTTATTTCTTCCTGGACCTGCCCCCTTGTGCTGCGCTGCTTCTTTTTTCAACTTATAAAGCTAGCAATTGGGTACGTCGGCTGCACAGAGTGGAGGAAAAAATAATATGCCAGTGATCAAAAATTGCACATGGTAGCAATATTTGAATACTTGACTACTAGACTAAAATAATCACTAAAATTATGAGGTAGCCTACACATTTAAAAAAGGAAAAGCATCAGCCAATTTTCAGGGTCTAATTCCAAGGGCTCTGGGTATCCCACCAGTCACACAGCACACAGTTGCTCTTGGGTCACTAATTGTCACCTCTGGGTGTTTGGGTAGCCTCAGGAAGAATAACAGTCCCTCCCTCTGAAACAGAATTTGGATGCACCTTAAGTACTGTTTGTCTCCAATATTTAATCCATTCCAAAAGAAAAGGAGAAGGAAATGAATATTTAAACATTCTGAACTCCTACCAAGTTGGACTCTTCCAAGTTCCACTTCTCCTAGAGTTCTTATCTCTCATGCACTTAATCTTCCACGAACACCTTTCTCCCTACCTCCTTAAAGGTCCAAGGGCCATCGTGTACCCAAAGCCCACTGAGCACTGTCTCTGCCAGGAGCTTGCCTTTGATCCTCTCGCAGTCATCCCTCTCTGTCTTGCGCCCTCACGGCTCAGCCTCAGGCCCCCTCACAGCACTTGCCAGTCTCTACCTCATGCATGCTGTCTCTGTGCATGCCGTGTCCCATAGGTGAATGCCAAATCCGGGGCCCCAGTGAGAGCCAAGTTGGCTGCAGCTTTGTGCCAGGTGGTTTTTAGTAAAAAGTAAATCAACCTGATTTTAAGGCCCAGAGAACAGGATTCTACAACCTCCCAGAGATTCTTTCATGGAAGATTCTAAAGATAATGCAAATAGAAGATAATGCTATTACAGAAATAGTAAAGAAATGAACTTTATTAAAACTATAATCTTACATAACTGAACTCTACATTTTATCTAAAGAACTGAAAGCCACCTTATTTATTTATTACACAACATATAAACTCTTCTAAAACCTCAGTTTTTGGAACTTTCAGATTCTCACCAAAGTGACCAACACTGTAATTCTGATGGTGATGGAGTAGATACTTACCATTGACTTTTCCCTCTAAAAGACTAAGACTTCATGAAATACACTTAACAATCCAGTTATCTAATTTTCCTGATTAATTAGGCAAGTTTATCTTAATCTTTTCTAATATAAATGTCTAGTCATATAGCTGATCTAAATAAAACACTATACCTAGGTTTTCATTTTGGGGGGGGATTTGTTTTTTAAATTTAATTATTGAATACAGCATCTCACTATGAAGCTCTGACTTGTAGTGATCCTCCTGTCTCAGCCTCTCCAGCGCTGGGATTACAGGGTGTGCCACCACACTTGGCAAGGCTTGGGGCTGGGGATTGAACCCAAGTGCCAAGGACCTGGGTTCAATCCCCTGTACTGCTTGCTAGGCAGGCGCTTAAACTGCTGAGCTATCTTCCCATCCCAGGCCTATTTTATTTCAAGTTTCTCTTCCAAGCTGAACTATATTCCAGAAAAATGAAATTATATAAAGCTATTGGTAAATAGTTTTTCTGCAAGAAGAAATTTCTTGTCAAAGCTAAAGGAGTGCCCACCTTTAACCACCACAAGTCAAAACTGTGACATTAGTTTCTTATGAATGGAGTACAGCACTGTGCTTTGTCTATAGAAAACTCTGTGCTTTCGGGGAGGGTTAATTGAAGATTGCAGTTCTTTGTTATTCTAAAATAACTACTAGGTTTGAGTTGAACAGGAAAATAAAAAGGGCTGGAGACCAGCTGGAAAAGTTCAAAAGGAGTCTTTTCATCAAAATGTTAATGGCTTTACTGTCAAGGTTTGGGGACAGAGCTTTAGGGAGTGTAGTTATCAGTTGTCAGGGACCTATTGTGTGAATTTATGACACAAGCTAAGGGCTTTAATTTGTTTCCAATAAGATGCTGACATTTGCTTTTCAACATCAGAGGCAACAACCTATTTTAGAAAGGCAACAAATCACATGTAAGTCCAATTTGTCAGGTTTTAAGTTATTTAATTTTCATCTACAGTTTTGCATTTGGTAAGCTATAGCTTAAAACTCATTATTCCCATTCTTGAGTTTTTAGAAGAGTTTACATAGTGTGTAATAAATAAGGTGGCTTTCTATTCTTTATATAAAACAAAATTTAGGTATATAAGACTACAGTTTTAATAAAGAGAGTTTAATAAGCTGTAGCTCAGTTACTCAAACCCTTACATCACTCATATGTAAGTGTGTACTGAGATTTTACATTCAGAAACCAAATACAATTCACGTGTATATGATTCAGAAGGGTTATTTAGTATTTAACTATGGCCAGAGTTAAGCTTGTAGACTTTATCTTCTCAATTTACATAACTATGTACTTTATTTATTTTTTTTTATTTATTTTTATTTTTTATTTTTTATTTATTTATTTTTTTGGTGGAACCGGGGATTGAACTCAAGCCCTTGCACTTGCCAGGCAAACGCTTATTCTACTGAGCCATCTCCCTGGCCCCAAGATAACTATGTACTTTAAAAATTCCAGTTTTAGAGTGAGTGATATTGCTACAGTGACTACCATAGACCATTTTAGAAGTACCCGCTTAATACAGAAAACAGCGAGGTTGGACGTGGCTTGACCCTGCGCTCCAAAAAGAAGTGATGAGACAGGGTGACATTTTAGGGTATGTTTATAAGGTATGCTGGTTGAATCAGGATAATTAGCATTTTTCTTTATAATTTCTCTGTGCTAAAGCCTGCAAGGCCTTCTCTTCTAGTTATTCATGAATACACGCTAGGCCAGCAGTGAGTGCCTGCCTGTTGTCGCCCAAGGCTCTAAAAGATTCCCCATCACTTCAATAGGCTATGGTGGTTGTCTGTTCATTGCTATAACAAAACACTGGAGATAATCAGCTTAGAAGAAAGAAAGGACTTTCGGCTCACAGTTTCCCAGGCTCCAGTCCGTGGTCCTCTGTCCCTCCTTCTTTGAGTCTGGTGAAACAGCATACTATGGCAGGGGAATAACATAAGAAGCAATGAGCTCACCTTGTGGCAGCCTGGAATCAAAGTGACAAGAACAGGAGTGGCTGGGGCTCCAGTCTCCCTCAGGGATACACCCCCGTGACCTGACATCATTCCACAAGTCCCCATCTCTTCAAGGTTGGGTCGTCTCTCAATTACACCAAGCTGGAGACCAAGTCTTTAACACATTGACCTTTAGAGGACACTCAAGGTCCAAGCTCCAGCCTAGGTTATTGGGAGCAGGACTGACTGCCCACCCTGTGCCGTGGAGCACCGGGATTTATTTTTTCTACCCCACTGTGTCTCAGTAGCCATTATCCAGCTTCCCCCTATCTCTATTGTGCCGCTATTCTCAGCCTCTGGTAATCACATTAAAAGTTTTTCAACAAATGTTTCAGATGAAATTCTTACTGCTGTGTTCTGATCATAATACGTGTATTCATAGTCATTGTGCTGTGTGCCATAAGTATGCATAATTAAAATAGGTTTTACAAAGAATTGATGGGTGACACGGTGGGTGTTAGGATGAGTAAGGAATGGCCTGTGGTAGTGGGACAAGAAGTTTGGAATAAAACCCAGGCTTGCCTGAAGCCTGCTGTACATGGGAGAAGTAGGACACAAAGTTCTTTTCATGTAAAAGTTCACTTAAAAAAATAACTTATTTTAAATCTTAATTAAATTGATGAAATGCTTACAGTAGTATAAGAGTGGACACCCAATTTCTGATGTAAATTAGTGAATTAATGCAAACTGCATGAGAGATATCGGCTAATACGCATCATTTACAGTGTGGTTGGGAAGCGAGCACTGTGGAGTAACAGAGGTGAGGTGGCCACAGGGGAACAGAAAGGAGATGGAGACAGGGTCCCTGCAGAGTGCAGTGCACCAGTGAAGAACATCATAGACAGGAGGGAACTGTGAGTAAGGGTGCAGGTCCTACAGCCTCAGGAGTGTAGGCTTGGCCGGATTAGGCAGCTGAGGGAGTAACAGGAAGGACTTGGGCAGGGCAGGCTGAGCCTGGAGCTCCACAAAGCAGAACTGACTTGCCCTGTGCTGTAGCTGTAGGCAATGGAGCAATGGAGAGAGGGCCACTAGCAGGCATGGGGAGATGACCGCTCTGGCCGCAGGGATGCAGGGTGGCTAT
Source organism: Octomys mimax (assembly GCA_002564305.1). Lineage (NCBI taxonomy): Eukaryota > Metazoa > Chordata > Mammalia > Rodentia > Octodontidae > Octomys > Octomys mimax. Next base: position 2,661 of record NDGM011167421.1, on the reverse strand, counting down.
GAGCATGCCTGTGTGGCAGAGCCTAGCAGGCTGAATGGTGTGGGAAGACATTGTGGTCAGTGGCCATGTGGTACTATGAGCTCCCCAGGGGCACATTTTGTTCTTTTTTTTTTTTTTCTGGAACCAGGGATTGACCTCAGGCCCTTGTGCTTGCCAGGCAAGTGCTTGTTCTACTGAGCCATTTCTGTGGCCCACATTTTGTATTATCTCATTTGATCCTCAAATCACTCATAGGTCGCAACTACCAACATTGGATTTCAGGCTGCCAAAGAGGAAACTAAGGTCTAGAGAAATAAGGAGCCCGGTCACACAGCAAGTAGGAAATAAGGCGACCTTGGAGTCCAGGTCCAACGAGCCATCTGGTCGCATTCTCTGAGATTCAAAGTAGAAGCACACAGAGGTCAGGCGATGCCACACACGAGTCCATAAGGAGAAAACAGAGACCGCATTTCCTTCCTGAACTGATACAACTTCTGGCCTACAGCCTCCTTATATTTTATAATTTAAAATAAATAAACGTTTAATGTCTATAATCCCATTTAGTACAAAAGCCTAACAATTTTGTGTATTTAATGCTATGTGTCTTAGGTAGCTACATTCACAGCATCAGCAGCATCTGTTTAAATGTTGATGAAAGAACTTTATATTTACTGTTTGGTGCTTGAATAAGTTGTCATTGTTTTGATTTACCAGACTGTAACAAACTCTGGGTTTTTCAGGTCTAGGGCTATTATACAAATATTATAGTGTATGATTTCTTATATTTTTGCTTCTTCCTGGAAGAACCGATAAGACCAAGTGATGTAAACATCTTTTGCCTCTTGCATTTGTTGCTCAGCTTCTGTTTAAAAGAATTATGCTAATTTATAAGTCAACAACAATAAATAAGAAAATAAATGTTCCTACTTAAATCCCATTTGTTTATGTTATTTTCTTTAACCTTTAGCATTAACTGAAAGTCATATAGTTTCTAATTTCAAAATATTGCGGAAAAAACTATGGATTTTCAAGTATTTCTTCATTCATTTCCCCAGGTAGAGAAATTTTACTCTTCAGTCATTAAATTCTTGACATTTTCCTATCTCCTTTCTTTTCCTCTAACAGTTCTTTTGATCTGAATTCAGAAGAGGGGAAGCTAGAATTAAAGTTTAGCCTCTAGCTATGTTTATTATTTGGGTTATTTTCCCTGTCCTTTTCCAGAAGGATTTAAAAGGAATTACTGATGTCTTTGTTTATACACCTCACATTCTCCTGAAATAGTTGGTGCAGATCAAAAGCTAAGCAATAGGTGCAGAAAGATCAGCTGGTAGTCATTTCCCCTTTCGTGTATCGGACAGAGTAGCTTTCACATTAGAAAGATCACAGGCAAGATGCGCTTTCTGGGGATAGGCAGCCAGCCAGGTCCCTTCTGGTGGCCTGCTGGGAGAAGAGCGCCTTATCTTCAGAGTAAAATGGAAATCAATAGAAAGAGCTGTCTGTTTGCTCGGAGGAATGAAGTGGAATCTAAAGGAGAAGGGAGGCGGGGAAGAAATATTTGCTTTTCTCTAAGTGGTTATAATTAAAGCCTTCCACCCAATTGCTCTGTGAACCAGAAAAAGGTATTTGTGAAGTTGTGTGTTTTTAAGACCATCACAAAAGAACCAAGCAGAGCCGCCGGCTCTGTAGATAAGCTTGCTCTGCAGCGGCACCTTGTGGTCAGCCTGCACCTTGTGGGTTCAGTTTTCTAGCCGGTAAGGCACTATTGGTAGTGGGCGCTCCTCGGCCAATTCCCTCTCCTAAGAGAGCGAAGAAGTTGTGAGACATTAGTTCAGCTGTTGTATGCCTGCGTAACAAGCACTAATCAGTGAGCTACGTTTCCAACTGTGTATTGTAGAGCCGCGTATCAAACCACATTGCTCTAACAATTCTTAAGCTTACTTTGGGCAGGGAACTCAAGTACAGGCCAATGATAGAGCATTTGCCTGGTATGCAAATAGCCCTGGGTTGGATCCTCAGCATGAAATATACACTACTGTAAACTGAAATACGGAATTTTTAAGGTCATCCATTGAAGCATGCATTAATGTAGTACCTGAAATGTTTGTTTCCCAGGTGGCAACAAGTTGGCCAACCAGCATTTTCGCCTGAATTGGGCCTGGATCTCCTTTGAAAAGGAATATTACCTGGTCAATGAAGACTCCAAATTTCTAGATGTCGTTCTTAAACGTAGAGGTTACTTGGGAGAAACTTCATTTATAAGTAAGTTTAATTTTGCATTTTTGTCTCAAATCCCATTTTTCTACCAAAGATAGTTTTTCTAAGGTATTTAAAATACCAAGTTAGTTCACTGATTTAGCGTAAGTGCTTTAGGGAGTTGTTGACATTTAAAGATTCTTTAATGGCTAAAAAAAAAAAAAAAGTAGCAAATTGGTGTCAAAATACTCACCTCTTCAAGCCTTTCACCTAAATGGGAGCCTCTCTAATATAAAATAGCCCTACAAAGTTGGAAGTAACCACTCAGAAGGTAAGAACAATAGCATTAGGCAAATTTGTAGTTCATCCATAAAAATAAGTGTGCTGAAGTATCAGTGTAAAACACGTGAAGGAGGGGGCTGCAGAGATGGCTCAGTGGAATAAGCGCTTCCCTGGCAAGCGCAAGGGCCTGAGTCCAATCTCCAGTTC
>NDGM011167417.1:0-10199 GCA_002564305.1 Octomys mimax | reverse complement strand
TGAACTCAGGCCCTTGTGCTTGCCAGGCAAGCACTTATTCTACTGAGCCATCTCCCCGACCCCTTCCCCCTCCTTTTGAAGGCTAAGGAATTAATGCTTTATTCTAGAAACAATAACTGGAGACAACAGTCTTGTTTTTCTCTTGATGGGACTGATAAATCAAGCATGATCTTTGGGATGATTACTCCGCCAACAGAATCTGGAATGGTGGGGTGGGAAAGTACAGGGAGTTGACAAGATCAAGAGACCAATTAGGAAACTACTGCAATAGCTGAACTAGAAGTTATGGCGGCCATACCAGGGATGTTAGAAATGGGAAGGGGAGAACAGAAACAAGGAACTTTCTGAAGGTAGAATTAGCAGGATGTAGATGTTCATGGAAGTTTGGGTGCCAAAAATGGGAGAGATTGGATGACTGGAGTTTCAAATCTGAGAGTAGGTGATGCCTGAGCAGAGGAAGGGCATTGAGAGGAGAAGCAGGCATCCAGAGGGATTCCAGGATGACAAATTTAATTCTGGGTTATTGAGTTGGAAAAGCTGGTTGTCATATTATGGGGGGAGAGTTAAGAGTGATTTGGAATGGTGGAACGAAGATCAAGGAAAAAGAGGCACTGGAAATAAGCCCTCGGAAATAAGCCACTGGAAATAAGTACCTCTACATAATGTTTGAAGGATTGTAAATGGACAAAAACTATCAAAGGAAAGAATGTAGAGCAAAAAGAAGGGAGGGAAGGAAGGAAGGAGGCAGAGGACAAGAGTATCCTGAATACTGAGCCTATTTTAGGAAAAACTGGGCATGTATTTAGCTTCCTGAATCGAACTGTTCCCAGTCCACTTGGAGGTATCCACCTTCATGTGGTTCCAGCACCCTCCATTTCACTGCCCCAGTGGAGGCCACACCGGCCAATCAGTCAGGGCCAGGAGAAGACCCACAACCCAGACGCCAGTCGACAGGACTCACTGTGGGGCCCTGCGCACACCAGGGGCTTTGCTGGTCTGCAGATGCACATGTGACAACGTGGTCTGTGAAGATGTGCTCAGGAAGCCAGGCCTGTACTCAGGAGCTCAGTTTTTCCCCCCTTACTGCTCCACAGCTGGCCCTGCATTGCAGGGACAGAGAAAGGACAGGACTTCCAGGGCCTTCTACTTTCTAGAGGTGTAAACCACATGCATAGTTGGGTGGAGCCATTGCTTTCAATTTTGAATTAGCCACAAACTTTGCCCTTCTTATGAGGGATGATATCTTTTTTTCTCCTCCCTGGCACCACCCTAAGAAAGTAATATTTTCAATTTTTATAATAGGAACAGAAAGAATCCTACACACTATTCTAGGTACTGTTTCAAGATCCTCATATAGATCATCCTTATAAAACTATAAGGCAAATTAAGTCATTATTCTCATTTTGTAGGATGGGAATCTGAGGCACAGAGGAGTGGAGTAACAGGCCCAAGGTTTACAGAAAGCCCCGGAAACCATGACTGTTCGCTGTCGCATTTCTATTATTAGCTTATATCTGCCTCACTTGAGTGTGACCTTTCTAAGCCCACTGTCCTCATCAGAATGATATATGTCATCTGTAAGCTCCCTCCCTGCTGTAAACTCTGTGCTCTTTTTGGTGCTGCCTTCCTGCAGCAGAAATCCTGTTCTCTCAGAAATTCATTCTTCAGCTTTTCCTGTGTTTTGCAAAGAAGTGATTGCCTGGCTGCCCTGGAAGCTTCAAGAAAACAACTTGAGAAAATACCCAGGAGGCATCTGTTGGCTCCCTTCTCTGTCAGAGGGCTGTGGAGTCACAGCTACCCCAGCTGCCTCCAGGAGCCTTCATTAAACCAGCATTTTGATACTAAATCGATGTTTTCCACCCAAATTCCCCTTGGGAGAGGAGAGGAAAAAGCCCCGAGTAGCTGGGTCAGTCCCGATCACACTTCTTCTTTCTTCAGAACTTGGGTCTCCACCATATTAAGTGGATAAATCTTCCACCACCCCGGGATTTGGTCAGAACAGAGGTTAGAATGAAGGGCTCGCCCTCGGCCATCAAACGATTTCCTTGTCCTGGAATATCCACAGTGACAGAGGACACATTGGTTTTTGTCCCTGATCTGTTGCCATTTTTAGGTGATTGAAGTTTTGAGCTCCCAGTCCCCTAGAGAGACAGACAGGCCCACAGCTGCTCATGACCACTGTGCCAGCAAGCTGGTCCCTCTGATCCTGCCCTGTAAAACGCTCCTCAAACAACCTCATGGGGGCTGCGGAGGTCTCTGTCCAGGGTGCTGAAGGACAGGCTTGAAAGAAGGCTGCCTCTGAATACTGCAAAGCACAATGCAGTGTGTCCTTGCCAAAGCAAAACAACTCGGTGAAAGCCTGCTGGGTATTAATAGCAGCAGCTAACATTTATGGAGCGTTTACAATGTGCCAGCTGCCGTGCTAAGCACCATTTAATCCTCACAATGACCCTTAGAAGGAGGTGCTATTATTACCCCCGCCAACTCCGTGTAGATGGGAGCCCAGCGAGTCACACTGCTAGTGTGAGCTTCTGACATCAGACATCACATACTCCCCCACCGTACCCTGCTGCCGTCCTCCCCAGGCCTTTGAACCAAGGTGCAGAGAAGGTGACCAGAGGGCAGAGGCTGAGAGGCAGCTTTGGCCTCGTCCTGCGTTTGGGTTTCCACCTCAGGGCACCTTCTTTATTTCTAGGGTGGGGTTTGGTGTTGTGAATTCAGCTCTGTTCTCAGTGTATGTATGGAGATTGGGCCTAGAGGGGAGAATTTCTACTGATCTCTAAGGAGTATTCAGGACAGCAGCAGACACAGGTTGGCCTGCATATTGAACCATTTCCACGTCATTCCCCTGAGATCCCTCCTGGAAAGAAGTCTGCTCTGATGGCCTGACAGACAGACTGGAAAGTTTCACAGGGGACACTACCATCAGCAGGCTGCTCTTCTCTTTTCTGGGGACTTTTCCCCCTGGGTTTGTCTGGAATTTAGAGGACTTACATTCTTGATCTTTTCCAGAGAGGTTCAAATCCGTGTTCATCCTTCAACTTTCATTTTTCACTGTTCTTTCTTAGGTCCCAAACTTTCTGTCATTACAACAAGGCTTTGCAAAGCCATGGTAGAGTTTCTGAGATTAGTTTTATTTTACACTGATACATTAAAAGTCCTTTCATCCAAAGAAGAAATAGAAAGCGAAAATATATTACAAGGCAGAAAAATGGCTTGGCTCAGCCCCAGGGAGCTGAGTGGTTCTGCGTAAGTCAGCCCAACTAGGGGCTGGGCCAGCAAGGGTCAATCCTCCCACTACTTCCTGCTCAGATGCCAGACCTGGGAGCAAGTCGGAGAAAGGGCCTTCTTGGGACTGAGACAAAGAGCAAAGTAAGAGCCTTAGATGGAAAAAGGAGTATGACAGAGCAGGAGGAGAGCAGGCACTTCCCAGCATCCAAGGAGCACATGTTCTGGGTGCTTTTGACTGGTTCCAGGCTGTGAGGTACATGATAAATGAGAACAAGATCCAGACTGAACAGTATGGCTTCTGTCTGGGCATCTTTACATCCCTTCTAAGTAGCACAACCAAGGCATTTGGAGTTAGGCTTCCATGCAGTTACTAAATATACGTTCTCTTCTAGAGAAGGGATGGCCTTCTAGATCTAGAGATCTGAACTTGCAGGTCTTACCAGAAATACTTACACTATTTTTAAAGTCTCTTGAAAATTTATACAGATAACGCTGCTTTTGTTGTTTATAATTGTACTCTTAGGTTGGCAACACTGGTTGTCTCATGACAGTCTGAAAAGATGATTGGAAGGTATTTAGATTTTGAATTAATGTTAAAGTAGGGAGCGGTCTTGATGGCCTCTGCCTGTAAGTCTAGTAACTTGGGAGACTGATGCAGAAGGATTTTAAGTCCACATTCAACCTGAACGACTTAGACCCTGTCTTGAAATAAAAAAATAAAAGAGTTGGAGGTATATATCAGTGCCAGTGAGCTCTTGGATTCAACTCCTACACACACACACACACACACACACACACACACACACGGGAAAAGGTGATGACATACATTTATTTATCTGTCATTTTCACCCTATTCTATTACATGGTAGTTTAAAGGTGGTTAAATTACTCTTCCAATTTTTGTTTTAAATTCTAGAAATCATTTTTTTCCATCACCGAGTCCTTGGAAAACAAACCTAAAGAAAGAAGCCTGGGAGAAAGGCGAGCTGGAGGGCTCTCCGCTTTCCTACCTCTCATATTAAAGGTAGTGGCAGTCAGCAGAGGACATGAGAATGTCACTCAGGAAGTGGGGGTGGGGCTTTAGGCTCAGCTCTCAGAGCTCTCTCCAAGTTGGGGGCTGAGATGACTTTCTTTTACCCCTTACTAAGGCCATCATGTGCTTAATGGTCACTTGGATTCTCCCTGCAGTTACTCTAGTTTTCCAGGGCTGACTAGGTGCCCGTCTTGTCTCCTAGATCTCCACCTTGTAGCCCAGAGCCATCCTCTGCCTCTCTCAGTGCCTGGGACCCCGTCTGCTCTGCTCTGTTTAGCAGGTAATCAGGCACTACTTTGGTGTCTTCACTAAATGTTCCTGAGCTTATATATCTCTCCTGAGGTCTCATCATGAGCTGCTCTTAAATCTAATAGCAGAAGATTTAATGCAGCACCATAAATACTTCTCTTTACATAACCTTTTCTGTTCCAAAACTGCTTCCGAGGCCATCATCCCGTGTGATCATTAGGCGAGTTAGGTGGGAAGATGTTAATGGCCTCATTCTACAGACGAAGAAATGGAAACTCAATGAGCTGAAGGGCTCACCCAGGGTCACCCCGTGGGCATTAGGGCTAGAATATAAATCACTGTCATCTTATTTTCTTTTCTTCTTCTTTTTTAAATGTATTTGGTACAGAGTCTACCGAGTCTCACTACATAGTTTGGACTTGTAATGATCATCCTGTTTTCAGCCTCCCAAATGCTGGGATTACAGGCGTGCACCACCATGCCCAGTCTCAATCACAATCTAGCATGCCCTGGGAGCAGGGCCAGCACAGCAGGCTGGGGATAGAACTCCCAGCCCCTACATCTGTCTAAGCAGATGCTTTAGTCTGCTGAGCTAACTGGCCGGCCTCATTTTCTTCCTATCATATTATATATTGTTTTTTAGGTGTCTATTCAGTGTGCCATGCCTTTTAAATTACATCACCTTTCTTTGTAGGATGGTAACAGTTATTTCTTGGTGAATCCTGGAGAGTTCTGATTATCCTCACAGTGAGTGAATCTAACCTGGATTTGTTTGCTTAGCAGACTTTATTTTTCCATCTGCTTCCTGATCACCCAGGACAGAAGAGTTCTATAACTCTACATTCTTCTTCTGCTAGAAGGCCTGAGAAGATAACACCTGGACAAACAAAGCTGCCTGGTAAGCAAGGAGAAATGGCATCCATTAATGCAGCACAGTTTCTCTGGCCTTCCAGACCCAACTGCCTGTTGGGTGCTGCCGCTTTGTTGGTTGGTGGGTTTTTGCCTTCCTCTGGCTGCTCCCTTGAGCTCTAACTGTTCTGTTTCTACTCAGAGTGTCATCTGCCTTCTCATTGATGTCACATGGCAGAACTGAAAGGACTTAGGAACTCTAAATCCTGAAGGTTCAGCGTGCCACTCCCAGGGTCACTCTGCGGGGAGAGGCCTGTTTTACCCCCAAAATGAGGCATTTGCTGTGCCTTTAGATGGGCTGCAGTCTGGATCCCGAGCCTGGGACACAAACCAACACCCTCCTGGAGTGTTGAGCAGGCAAAGCCTTCGTTCTGAGCCTCCCTGTGGACAGGCCGTGGGCAGCGTCTGCTTTGGAGATACCTTTCTCACAGCAAATAACATACGTGACTGTGCCTGCAAATATCACTGTGGCATTTGCTAAGTCAAACACTGTGCCCTTGTTTGCCTGGCCTGCCCCTTGCTCCAGCCCCGCATGCTCCTGGGGTCTGGGAGCTCCGCCTCAGGGCAGGACCCTCCCTCTCTGTCTTCCGAAGGCAAGAGGTTTCAGGAGCACAGATTTAAACTGACCCTGATCAGCAGTCTGTGAAGTGCAGGCAGAATATTCTTGAAGGCTGCTTCCAGCTTCTCTTTTCTGTTTTTCCTGCGCATATGAGATGAGATACTGACTTTTGTCCCTGTAGAGCTTACATTGTATAACACTGCACCATTTGTGTAAAGGCTCCCTTTTTGTCTTTTTTTTTGTATTTAGGACAGGGTCTGTACAGGATCTCACTACACAGGTCAGACTCGTAGTGATCCTCCTGCTTTTAGCCTCCCAAGCGCTGGGATTACAGGCGTGTGCCATCACGCCTTGTCTCAATCGCTGTCTCAGCATGCCTTGGGGGCGGGGCCAACACAGCCTCTATGCTCTGCCTAAGCAGGAGCTTTAGTCCACTGAACTGTCTGGCCAGCCCTTCCCCTTTGTTTTTTTTTTTTTTTTTTTTTTTTTTTTTTTCTGTACTGGGGATTGAATTTAGGACCCTGCAAGTGCAGCGCTTGCCAGGCAAGTGCTCCCTTTTATCTTGGGAGTTAATGTACATTGCTCCTCCTAGAAGATGAGCTCCTGGCAGAGGGACTGTACAGTTTGCTACCCTGAGTCATCTAGATGCACAGGTCTGCTGTGTCGAGTTGTGCACAGATGTGTACATAGGATCATGTTCCCAAGGGAATATACTGATGAGGGCATAGTAGGTCATTACCATGGATTATGGGGGGCTCAGATGATGGAAGAGTGAGAGGGTGGATAAACAGAAAAGAAACAAAAACATTAGACATGAAAAAGTCTCCCCTTCTCCAGGCCCCTCCTATCCTAAGAAAGCCTTCCTAGAGCATCAGTGTTACTTTGGTGGTGGTGGTGGGGAGGGAGATGATGTGTCAGCCAGGCACGTTTATGCACTTATAAAATTCTGCATGTGTACATGTATAAAGAAATTTACATAGTGCACAAGTAAGGATAAGGAAAAGAATAACTGGACACAAACTCAGCAGTTGGTGAATACCTCGTGAATGAGTAGATGGGTGCTGAACCGTGTGCTGTGTGTGATCATTCTGTAGATTCGAAGTTTCAGCGATCTATGTACTTGCTAATGTAGCGCAGAGCTTGCTGTATGTTTTCATAGTGGGAACAACCAGTGGTTCCTGGGTGAGGGGACCTGCCTGAGAGTTCGTTTACTCTGTGGTTACTCTGTTAAAGGATGGGGCTAGCTGCGGTGATCACTATCTATGGAAATGACACCCCCTACAGGATCAGCACTGGATGGGGAGGGGTTGGGCTCAGAAATCTGCTCTTTAACAAGCGTCCCAGGTGATTTTTATGCTCATTAAAGCTTCAGATCCATTGCTGTAGGCATTGTTAGCTGCCAAAGTGATGCACTGCTTTTATAATTAACTTTATTCAAACAAAGCAAAACAAAGGAAGATTTATTATTTACTATATTAAAGGAAGAAAAAACAAGCCTCATTGTCTGACCTTCCTTTGTTTTACTGGCAGTATTTAAAAGACCTAATTCGTGTAAACTTTCTAGTATGTAGATACAATTTTTAATAAATTCATCTAACTTGGCAGGAACTAAGTCCTTGAACTTAAAACGACCCTATGGCTCTCCCATGCGGCTTGGTGCAGTGTTGACCCTCTCGTGCAAGAGAGTCGTGGGTCTTTTGTCATTGTGAAATGAATTTCTAAAAACAAAGTGAATAAATGCAACAAACAGAAAGAAGCATTGAGAATAATGTAACAACCATCCATGTCATTACCACCCAGCTTTGTCCAGCTTAACAACTTGCTATGTATTTTTCAAATATATTTTCTCATAAATAAAACATGGTAGGAAAATTTATGTGGCCCTCCTTGGCCCATTCTGCTCTTTTTCCCAAAGGGAACCACTGTGTTGAATTCACTGATGTAACTCCCATACATGTTTGTAAATTTTTATTGTGTAATACATGCACACACAGTATGGTTTGGAATTTCTTAAAACTTAATATAAATGAAATAATATGGCATATGTTTATCTACAAGTAGGTTTATTTTTCTCAGTGATTTAGCATGTAGACACATGTAACTCTGGCTTATTGTAACTATGTATAACGAGTGCAGTATGAGCTAGTGTTATGTGGTGTAGCATGATTGGGTCCGAATGTGGCCCCATTTTAATCTATTCTTTAATATAAATTTGAGTTGTTTCTATTCTGTTAACTATTAGGAAGAATACCAGGATGAAGTCTTGGCCAGTTTCTCCAGATGCATTAGTGATAGGTTTGGTCTCTAGTCTGAATTACTAAAATCATTGTGGTGCTCATCTAATCTGGCCGATGCCCTTAAAACAAAGGCCTATGCTCCCAGGACCACCTCCCCCTTCTTCTCCAACTTAGCCCAAGACATAATTTACTTTCACCCTTCCTGCCACCTCAGGGAAGACCCCAATCAGCTCCTCAGGTATGTCTAAACATTTCCTCCAAGCTCTACCCTGACAAAAGACCACAAAAGCCTCAGCCTTCCTTTGTCCAGTTCAGAGAATTCCTTGACCTCCCCAAATTCTCTTAGGGTCCTCAAAGAAAATGAAGCCCTTTCTCTTTTTCCTTCTGCCTGTTTCTCTGCTGCACTGAGAACCTATGAGTTAGGATTTTATATATCTCACAATGGACTATGTGTTATAGTGTATGAGGTTTTTACATCTTTAGCTTTAGCAAATATTATCAAACTGTTCTTCAGGGAAGATGCACCAATTCCTATAATCACTTCTTGAATATCCTACTATGTTTTCCCTTCTGTGGTCTCCAATTTGAAACTGAACACAGAAATGCAAGCAAAAGGGAAAAAATAGCTTTTCAAACTCATTAATCATCAATGGAACATACTCCCAATGTTTTTTTTTCTTTTTTTATAATCTGGACACATTTCTTCCATGGAACCCCCTCCTTTCAAACACAATCAGGGCATGCCGGGTTGGCTGCAGTGACTGGGCATTTGGGAGTGGAGATTCGGAGGTCTACACACAAAGAGATGCTCTCCTGAGAGTTTAAAGACTATCTGCGAAGCTAAGATATAAATTATAAAAAAGTTAATTATTTAAGTAACAATTTAACAGCAAGAGAGAAAAGACATCCCTGGGTAGGACTGCTTTACCAATGAATGAATTGTGCACACATGAATTCTATAGGAATTCACTAGAATGGGAAGAGCTTACGGGATTCTAATTTGCCACAGAATGGTTTCTTAGCAACCATTGCTAGATGAGAATCAGTGAACTCTGCTGTTTTGAGCCAGACCTTACTCTTGTTAGAAAAATGAGTCAAGTAAATGCCTACTTAGGGTAGTATTTCACCACAAAAAAAAAAAAAAAGCCCTTAATTTGAAATGTCTGACTTTTGAAGGAAAATCTGAAGTGGTTTCCTTCACCAGAACTTAACAAAGGTGATATATGGAAATGGAAGCAGCAGCAGATATAGGGGCTTGGATCTTAATTTCCCCAGGAGCTGGGCTTAGGCAGTGATGAGAGAAGAGGCATAGTTTCATGGAATCGGAGCAGGAGCCAGAGGAGTCCACGCTGGAATTATGGGATCAAGCAGTTCCTTAGCTACACTTGGCCCAGGAAATGTTGGGTTCTTCCAGATGATGGGTGGGAAATCAGCCTTTTGGTCATCACCTCTGGAGATCTACACTTATCACTAGCTTCTGCTCCATCCCAGGAAATTCTAGGCACGATCATCACACCTCCAGATATAGACAAAAGATTATTAGTGTGACTGTTCATTTCTACCTCTCTCACCACTTCCACCAGTGACAATCTGATTGAAAGGAGAAAAATGTGTTCTCTCTCCAGGAAGAAGGGCTTTGCTTATGTAATTGGGGCTGACCACACACCTGCTGCGAAGTCCTTAAATTTTCCAGAGGCCACAGGCCTCATTGTAGGAAAGAGTTTCCAAGCAAACTCCTTCTGCTGCATTTGGATAAGAAGACATTTCTTGGTCCTTTAAGATGTAAGACTCAAGGGCCAGTGAGATAGTTCAATGGACTAAGCATCTGCTTTGACAAGCGCAGGGACCAGGGTTCGATCCCCGGTCCTGCATCCTGCAAAGGTCCTGCCCCTGAGGTGCGCTGAGCCAGCAACTGATTCTGGGCATGGTGGCGCACACCTGTAATCCCAGTGCTGGGGAGGCTGAAAACAGGAGGATCGCT
>NDGM011167395.1:0-10965 GCA_002564305.1 Octomys mimax | reverse complement strand
CTTTTCTTTCTTCTCTTCTCTTTCTCTCTTCTTTCTTTCTTTTTTCTCTCTTTCTCCTTTCTTCCTTTCTCTTTTTCTCTCTTTCTCTCTTTCTTTCTCTTTCTCTCTTTCTCTCTTTGCATTTGGTACAGGGTCTCACTACACACCAAGACTCCCAGTAATCCTCCTGTTTTCAGCCTCTTTAGCACCAGGATTACAGGCGAGCACCACCACGCTTGGTATCTGTAGCTGGCTCACATGGCATGTGATGCTGTGGATCCAACCCTGGTACCCGCGCTTGCCTAAGCAGGCACTTAGTGCAGTGAGCTATCTTGCCATCCCAGGCATGTTCATTCTTTCAATTTATGAATATTGCATTTTTTAAAAAAGTGTTACTTTCGCTACTTTTTATAGTTTTAATTATAAAACTTGATCTCTTTGATGATATTTATTCCTAAGTAATTTATTCTATATTTATAGCCATTACAAATTGGACTGATTTTACATTTTCTATTTCATAAATTTTCTATCAATACATAGGAATTCAAGTGATTTATGTATATAGATACTTTTATCCTTAAATTAGGCTCACTTTTTAAAAAAGGTACTTGGGGCAGTGTCTCAGAACACAGCTTGGACTCATAGTGATTCTCCTGTTTTCAGCCTCCTCGGCACTGGGATTATAGGCATGTGTCAACTCACCCAGAGTCTGTTGCTGGCTCATTGCACCCAGGAGCAGGGCCTGCAGGCATGTAGTGCCAGGGATCAAACCCTGGTCCCAGCGCTTAACTAAGCAGGCACTCAGATCATTGAGTTATCTCGCTGGCCCTAGGCTGACATTTTTTCTAAAAGATTGCAGTACTGTGTGTGTGTGTGTGTGTGTGTGTGTGTGTGTGTGTAGTTAGGGTATCTAGATGTAAGTGTATTTCATTTCTAGACAAGCATTATTTTTTTTTCAATTTGAATGAAGTCTCTTTCTTTTGCCTGATTGCCCATGTTTGTACATCTCATAGGATACTGACTAACAATGATAGAAGAGAATATCCTTGTCTTCTACCATGTTGTAGGCTGAAAACCTCTAAATTCTAATTATTTTTCATTATAATATTAGATGTTTACTCTAATGTGGTCTTTATTGATTGAGATTCACTCATCCTCTACCAAATTTGTCAACGTTTTTTGTCATAAAGAGATGTTGAATTTATTAAATGCCCTTTTTTCTGTTTATTGAGAAAACAATAAGGTATTTGTCCTCCATTGTTTAAATGTAGTATAGTTTATTATGTTTGTTGCATATTGAGCACTTCTCGCATCCTGCAAAGAATTCCACTTGGTCCCAGTGAATAATATTCACATGCTCTTGAATTCAACTTGCTAGTGTTTGGTTGGGGATTTTTGCATTTATGTTCATGAGGAGTATTAGTCTACAGTTTTCTTTTATGTCTGTACCTGGCTTTACTATCACAATGTTGCTTTGTAGAATATATTTTGAAAAAATAATCCTTCTATAGTTTTTGAAACAATATAGAGAACCAGTATTACTTTGCTTAATGTTTTGTAAAATTTAAGAAAGAAGCCTTGCCTTCTGGGTTTTTCTTTTATGAGAATCATTATTGATTCAATATCATTTCTTTGTTATGGGTAGGTTCAGTATTTTCTTCATATTTCTGAGTTGGAGATGTGTATTTCAGGAATTTATCCATTTCAGATAGATTGTCAAGTTGTTTAACAAATGTGTTTACAATATTCTCACTGTTCTTTCATAAATTTTCAGTAGTCTCTATATCTTGTTTTATACATTTGACTTCATTTTAGTTAGCATAGCTAGGTGATTGGGATTTTTATGTTTTGTTGTTAATATTTATATTTGTGTGTTCTAATTCATTCATTTCTGCTTTTGTTATTTCTTGCCTTTTCTTAATTTTTAAATTTATTTTTATATTTATTTGTTTATTTTATTTATTTCTTTTGGTCAGCTCAACCCACCCTGAGGGTGGGGCGGGCATGGCATGTGGTGCCAACCATGGTCCCCAGCACCTGCCTCTGCTTGTCTAAGCAGTCGTTTTAGACTGCTGAACTATCTCACCAGCCCCATAATTTTGTATTTGTTCATATTTTCTAGTTCCTTGAGATCCAGCAATAGATTGTTAGAGATGGTATGACTGAATCAGTTAGGGTCTTACTAGAGAAAAAGGTGTAACACAAGACATAAATGTGTACGAATTTGCAAGGTTGGCTCATGCCGGTCACCACAGAGTTGGATGAGGAGCGTGCAGGGGGCATCTGCACAGAGGTCGAAGCCTGCAGTGCAAGGCCTGGAGCTCCCTGCCCCGTGCTCTCGCCTCTGGCCGGAGGCTGGTGGGCGTGTGAGCGAAGGCGGAAGGGTCTACACAGAAGGCTGAAGGATGCTCAGGGGAAGCCCAAGCGTCTGTCCTGGAAGCAGGTGGCGCCCACAGACCCCCTTCCTCATCGCCCGTGTGCCACCTGGTGACTCGTCGTCCTGGGGTGAGTCCCCTCCAGCCTGCGAGTAGATTAACTGCGCCAGTGTAGTCAGGCTCCAACACACCACACACGGGTGTGATCAAGCCGATGTCGCACTTCTCACATCTGGGCGTCGACGTACCACGTTAGTGCAGTCTTTGCTCTCTCCCATCGGTTTCGTTATAGAATTTCCACATTGTCATTTGTTTCAAAGATTTTTAGATTTTCTTCTTGGTCTTTTCCTTGATTCCAGAATATACCAAAGGTAAGCTTTTTAAAATTAATTGCTAGTTTAAAGTCAGACCTTTACTCAATAGAAAATTATTTTAGAATATATATTCTTAATTTGTAGCTTCACATTTCTTAATCATTAATCATCTAATTTTATTATGTATTTAAATTAGTATTTATTTATGTTATGTATTTACTAGATCTGAAAGTTCCTTTAAAATTCTAAACTCTCACAATTTAACTAATTTATCAAATCATACTATTCTTGAATTTATAGAATTAATTTGGGGGTACAAATATTAATACTTTTGCCTGCATAAATGGGTCTTATTACTACCTAGTGTCTTTGATGTTAGTTCTAATTTTGTCTTAAATTCTGCTTCTGGTAATGTTCATATAACTTTGCCATCTTTACTTGAATTTTATATACCTGAATTTTATATAACCATTTATTCTTTCACATTCACATCTTTACTGAAATAATTTTAACTTTGACATATTTGTGGGCCATACAGCTGCATTTTAAATATATCCCAAATTGTAGTCAAATAATTGTATGAGTAATTTAATTCACTTACATTTGTTACTTTTGAATTATTACAGTTTTCTTCTATGGAACTTTCCACTCATATTTTTCTCATAATTTCTCATCATTTTCCACTCATAATTTTAAGATCATATCTTTATATTGTCATGCAATGCACATCTACAAATGAACAAAATTTGAAAATATTTTTCAAAAACAAAAAATGTTCCTTTCTCAATAAGAGAAAGGAACATTTCTATCAAATTGGAAGCGACTTTTCATGTTATGATATATAATACTATATGTTTGTTACTGGCAAGAACTTTTGTCTGAATTTTATAATCCATTTAAATATATCTTTCTTCACCAACCGAGCTGCCCTCCACATGAAAACATGCGTAAATTGATTGCTAAGTATAATTTTATTTGAAAAGCATAATCTAACCAACTTGAAAAACCTGACATATTTATATTTTGTCTTTGCAATGCACATCTATAATAAATTGCCACATTTAAATCTGCTGCATTTTTCCACTATTTTATAGGTTTCATTGCAGTCAGTCTACTTACCATTCATTGTATTGTAATAAGACCTTTTATACACTCTAATGTTTTAATGATATCATTTAAAGTTTTATGTCTCTTTTTATATCTCTATTTACTTTTTATTTTATTTTTTTCTTTTATGTATTTGATACAGGGTGTCACTATGGAGCTCAAACTCCTAGTGATCCTCCTGCCTCAGCCTCCCCAGTGCTGGGATTACAGGTGTGTGCCACCGTTCCTGGACTCAGTGTCTGGCTCAGCGTGCCCCAGGGGCGGGGCCAGCGCAGCATGTGGTGTTGGGGATCAACCCCCCGCGCTGTGCTTTCCTAAGCAGGTGCTTAGTTCACTGAACTATCTCGTCAGCCCTCTAATTTTTATATTTAATCAGTACATATATATTGGCTGTGTATTCACTTTATTTCTCAATTCACATTTAAGCTTGAAGCTTATTTTGATTTTTGAGGTATGAATATTTTTTTTCATGAGTAATAATCTTGCTGATCTTGTAAAACATACATGTTTAGTTCAATGTATTTAACTTCTGATCTTACCTTATTTGATTGACTGAACATTATTTTAGAAGAAATTATGACCATATTCATCATCATCAGTTTTCTGCCTTAAAATAATTAAACCTGTCACTTCTGCTTACTGTACAATACTCTGTCAGATATTTTAAATAATTTTTAAGCAGAAAAATTTTAATCCCTATTTTGCTACTCAGTTTTAGGCTTTTTTGCTTTGTTTTGGGTTGGGTTGTTCATTTTTTATCAAGTTGCATGGTTCATTTGGTCAACAGCTTCTTACTTACTTACACTGTTATGTGAATTCTATCTGTGTTTGTTTACTGAACTAGATTGGTTTGAAACAATAGATGAACATAACTGAATGTTAAGGATATATTCTACGGGGCTGGGGCGGTATCTCAAGGGTCTAAGCACCTGCCTGGAATGCATAGGGACGCAGGTTTAGTCCCTGGTACTGCATGTTCTGCTAGGCTACATTTTCTCATTTTTCTCCCTTTTTCTCTCTTCTTAATTTCTTATAATTTTTTTCTTTCTTTGTCCAATTTTGCAGGCATATATCTGGTAATCTGAACAACTAATTTACAGAGAACACTACTCAATACTGTCAAATTCTTGTTATTTTATTTAATGAAACTCTATCAATCATCATTTATTCTTTCTTAATACTACTTTGTACTCTCTTTAAAAAATAAATTTTAAAAATGAGAATGTACTCCAAAGTGTTCCATTCATTTTATATGTACAGACGTATACTTTAAGGTCTACAATAACTGATTTCATTTTAAATTATAATGACATTCTTCTGGGAAGACTGTTTTCTTTTTCTGAACCAAGTATTAATGAAAAACAAGTTTAAACATCCTTTTAAGATTCTTAAGTTCCTGTTTTGAGTACTTTTGTTTCAGGTTGAATTAAATTATGTAGTCATACCAAATTTTATTTACCATTCTAAAAAATTACATTGAAGAAAACAACCTTTCTACTTAGGTTAAGGTCTAAAATTTCAACCCGGTGTACGGATGTCCAGCCTCGTTCCTCTCCATACCCCCGTCTCACTGCTCCTGTAAGCATGTATAACTTAATACACTAGTTACAATATGACACAGAACTGAAACGTTCTTCTTTCTTAGATACTGAATACTTGTAGAACTATGCATGTACATCAATGATAGAAATGCGGTGGCGCTGTAGACACAGAGAAGCAGGTGAGTCAGGAGAACATGCACATGTGCCTTTCCAGGAGCTGCTTCTCCCGACTGTGTGTGGACTCCAGGGAAGGCAGATGCCACTGCGCCTCAGCGTTAAGGTTTCTTAGATCAGGTACCACGTCATGAGGAGGGAGGGAGTTTTCCAATATTTTGTTGTTCTATAGTTTTCTGTTGAGCTTATCTCAATACAATATAAGGGCTAATTCTCAACAAGAAATTTTAGTTTCCAAATAGGTAACAACTTTTATAAAGTTCTCTAGAAGCATATTATATAGTTCTCCTGATAGGAAATTCCTGAGTCTCCATTCAGCATCTTTTTTACCACATATTCTTCAAGCATTTAGAGTGTACTGAAGGGCAGATATGTTTTCTTCATTGAGATGAATGGAGAAACTAATTTCTAGGAAGTTATCTCCAAAACAGAAATTATTTTTCGAATAATATACACTGAGTGATAAATTTAGCCTCTGATATTCACTGTGAGACAACAAGCATTATGATTGCAAGGAAAATTTTTTAAAAATCACATATTAACAAGTTCTTTTCAATTTTAAGAGGAGTATTTTAACATGCAAAAAACTTATAGTACTCTACAAATTACACTGATATAATAGATCTTTACATTTTTATGGGGCTTTGCTTGCACTTTCTGACATGAAGAGGTTGATAAATTTTTTATTCTTTAAAAAATTTTATTCTGTGCTCCTCAGTTCATATCATTTTAATAGCATTAACAAGTATGGAAAAGTATGGAGATGAGCTGTAACAGAAGACCATACAGTTACTATACATTTAAAATGTAGTTCTCCTGTCCATTTTTAGGATGAAGATTATTAATGCTCTGTCTTTAAGAATGAGTGATTGTAAAACATGTAAAAGATGCATGCTATTTTGTCTTATTTGAAATATCTGAAAGTGGTTTTTTTGTTTTTTAATTTAATTTTCATTATTTATTTATGTTTTTACAATACCGGGGATTGAACTCAGGACCCTGTGCTTGCCAGGCAGGTGCTTCTTCTACTGAGCTATCTCCCCAGCCCTTGATAGTGTTTTCAATTACATTAATCACTTAACTGTCTGTATAAAAACATATTATCTTTATTTGCTAAATCTATCTGCCTTTCTTCCATGCCATATAGAAAGATTAAATAGGGCTGGGGATACAGCACAGTGGCTTAAGTGCTGGCTTGGCAAGTGTAAGGTCCTGAGCTTGACCCCTTGGGTGAGGGGAGAGAGACAGAGACAGAGAGACAGAGAGAGAGACAGAGAGACAGAGACAGAGACAGAGAGAGACAGGGAGAGAGCTTAAGTATGTTATTCTCTTGGAAAAACACATCCCAGAAATTGGTGAGTGTCAGAGTGAAGGAGTTTCCCTAACACCATGCCCAGAATATATCGCAAGATAGGCTCTATGCCCATATTCCTTTCATTCCCTTTCTTATATGATGCTGACTTTAAATGGAAGACATGACATTTCCCTTCATTATAAATTATTAGCATTGACAAAAAAACCAGAATTCATTCTTTTAGAAATTTTCTCTTGCATTGAAAAACAGTAAGTCCTGCATGTGACAAGCACTACGTTTGTGGAAGGTAAGTACGGATCATAGTGATGAAAACTGTAGTTACCTTAGTCGAAGTACTGTGAGGAGGAGACAAAGATCATGATCCTGGTTATGATTCAAGTTTCTCTTTATCACATTTAGGTTTAATTGTACGTATTATTTTCACATATAATTTAAAGACACTCAAAGTAAGCTTTCTCTATTTTTTATGTAAATGCATGAAAATCGATTCAACACCGCCAGAGCAACCTGGGGTTAACATTCTGTCATTACATTTCCAGCCATCTCGTACTAATCCTTCTCATTCTTATTCTCCTGCCTGAATATCCCCACTTTATTTTACAGCAACAACAGATGCTCTCTCTCATGGAAGACACACATCCTGGCAACTTCTCCTCCCTTAATCACTGGCCTGCAGTTTCTGTACCACAGACACTTGGGAGGTTTCCGGGTCTCGGTTAATTTTAGCCCTGTAGGATTATAACGTCAGGATTTTCACTGTTGAAAGTGAATGTGTGAACGCATGTCACACAAGTTTTCTGAATGTTTTGCATTTCGAGCTCCTCAATTAAGAATAAGCCACATATCTTTGAAATTCAAATTGTTTTTAGAGTATGTCATTGTCAAACTGAGGCTCATTCAGCTCATCGACCTTTTGAATGATGCTGAGCTATTTGAGGTGCCAGACTGAATTCAGAATCTGTGCTCAGCATCCTTACATCAATATTTTCATGCCAAACTAAATTTAGAGTTGGCTCTTCCTGCTGCAACTTAGTGGCCATACTAAAATATATCACTGATGCGTACATTGAGATTTAGGCTGAGATATACAAATAGACATTTTATAGGAAAAAAACTAAATAATTTTAATTCAATATGATTTGACCTAAAATGACCAACATATTATTTATTTGAGATAATTGGGGCCTTTGATATTCTCTTGGGATGAGATTCTTGATACTTACAGATAAAAAAAATTTATTAGAAAGCACAGGGAAAACACTTTCCAAGGAAAGACCATAATTAGGCAAAGTAGGTTTTCCAGATAGGTGCAGAAAAGTGGCTGAAAACATGAAAGAAAGGCAGCATATTCTGCCAGTGATACTGTCATTAACCCTGAACTGAAAGACCCTTCAGTGATTGGAGTCCTGTGTTTTACAATTCGGTGTGTAAGAAATGCTGGAGGGGCTGTGGGATAAAGGAACCCTTCTCCACTGTTTGTAGGAGAGTAAACTGGGACAACCACTGTGCAATCAGTGAGGAGATTTCTAAAAAAGAAAAGAAAAACATAGGAATTTAGGCCCCATTCAACTCAGCTTTTCCCCTCCTGAATATCTTTCCAGAAAAATTGCAAACATCTTACTATAGCAATGTGTGGGAACCATGTTTCTAGCAGCAAAATTGCTGATAACGCGGTCTTCTAAACAACCCAATGCCCAGAAACCAAGGAATGAGAAGAAAAGTGATGTGGTGATTGAGCCCTGAGACACAGGCGTGGTCAGCAACAGAGAGAAAGCCTCTCTGATAGTTACTGTCGAAACACTGGAATATAGAAAACTGAGAAAGAGGGAGAGGAGGGAGGTGGGACCCCTGCTCCAGAAAGGACCTGAAGCACGAATTGAAGCCCACAAAGAGTGAAGACAGAAACTTCAGAGAAGAGAAATAAGGTATCGAGCAGCAGCTGCTCCCTAAAGTTGGACTCACTGCATGAGCGGAGCAGTTACAACCTGCAGACACACAGAGATGGTGGTGACCTGGAAGCCCCGCAGAGAGATGGGGCAGTATAGGGCAGCAGCAGACATGAAGGACTCTGTTAGCTTGCAGGGAGTGCTGAGCACTCAGTAATCTTGTGAAAGAAAGCAATTGGAATATTTTGGTGAATTCACACACCTACAATATTGAAATGACAATGGAATACCCTTCTCTGACAAAACTAAATGAAAAACGGGGATACAAATGAAAGACCATTCTGTAGCTATGTATTCAGAATAGTTAGGATAGATATACAGCTACTTTCTCTTACTTCCGTGAGGAGAGAGATTTGTTCTAACAGTGTTTGTGGACAGGATATCATTTCTGCATCTTGTACAATGAATAACCACTAAGACAACAATATACAATGTATTAATTATTGAAACCGTCCTACTAATTGGTTTTGAAATTGTGTCATTGCTATTTGTTTCTCAATAAAATTATTTTAAAAAAGGAAAAGAAAACAATTGGCTTGGTGACATCTTGGAGAAGGGCTAGCTGATCTCAGAACTCAGAGCAGCTGCAGGAGCCATCTACGAGCTCCCAGGTGGGCTCAGGCCCCTAGAAGGTCCCTGATGACTGCAGGCCAAATGAGGCTAGTTTCAGCCAAAGGTGTGGGCTTGCTGAGATTATTCCCAACCCCACCAAAAGGCAACTTCTGGCTTGGTAGTACAGATCTACATGGATTAGGACTCTGTCTCTACACATCATCTACCAGGGACAGCAGAGACAAACCCGAAGTGGAATTTCTTTTACTCTCTCTTTCTTGATTATTTCATTATTTTTTTGTCATATTGGTGGTTTTGTATTTGATTTTGGTTTCTTTATCTTCTTTATTGCTTGATCTTGTTTTTATACGAGTATAGATGTGGTTTCTAGCCTCTTTGTGATTGTGGTTGTTCTGTTAGGTTTTTTATCACTTTCCCTCTGGTCTGCTGTAGCAGTTTCCCAAAGTTATGATTATGCCACTCTGTCCTCCAGCCTTACTTTTTTTTTCAGTACTGGGGATGGAACTCAGGGCCCTGCACTTGCCAGGCAAGTGCTTATTCTACTGAGCTATTTCCTGGCCTCCTTACTTCTTTTTTAGTTTCAGTTTTGGAACTGGGAATCAATCTCAGGACTCCATGCTTGCCAGGAAAGCACTGTGCCACAGAGCTGTACGCCCCAGCTCTCCAGCCTTAACCCTAATCTCTTATTGTTGGTTCTCTCATCATTGCTGATGTTACCACTACAGATAAAAGCAACATAACTGTTATAAAGAGATGTTCTACCCACTATTTTGAGACTGAGATTGACTAGAGGTCACAGAAAGTACTGTGGCAAAATGCCAAAGAGTCATGGGCTGGGCCAAATGGGCAGCAACCTGTCTGCCCCCAAGAAATGAAGAACTAGGAGGTCACAACAGTCTTAGAACAAACAAACAAAACAACAGCAACAAAATAACCACACCTGGAAAACACTTTGGACTAGTCATTTCCTAAATGTTCTACATACTAGCAATAAAGCAACCCACCATCGGCTATTTATAAGCCTCATCTCAGGAATTGAACTAAAAAGAGAACAGAAAAGAAAATCAAAAGACATTAAAGCAGACGCAACCCCAGACATCAAGTTCAGCAAAGGCACACTGCAGTAGTACTAAGGGGGTGACAGTCTGTGAGCCACCACCTGGCCTCTCTGAAGTGGTAACAACAAAGAAATTGAATGATGCCCTGGAAAAGATCAAATAATAAATAATTCCTCAGATAACTGCACAATGAAAACCATGCTTAGGAGCTCTAGGGCAGATACAAACAAAAACATAGAGGATCTTAAGAAAACTACTGGGACAGGGGCTGGGGAGATGGCTCAGTAGGATAAGCGCTTGACTGGTAAACGCAAGGATCTGAGTTCAATCCCCGGTTCCGCTAATAAATAAAGAAAGAAAGAAAGAAAAGAAAACTACTGAGGCCGTGCATGCTCAAAATAGGAAAGAAATAGAATTCATAAGGAAGAGTCAAAGAGATACCAAGACAATAAAGATTCCACTGAAAGTGTCTGTGGCAGATTACACCAGTGTGAGGAAAGGATCTCAGATATAGAAGACATGCATCTTGTACTATGAATAACTACTATGAAGACAACAATATGCAATATATTAATTATTGTAA
>NDGM011167364.1:0-17524 GCA_002564305.1 Octomys mimax | reverse complement strand
TGTGTGTGGTGTGATATGGTGTGGTGTGGTGTGGTGCGTGTGTGTGTGTGTGTGTGTGTGTGTGTGTGCCAGCCCCAAGTGCCTTCCTGCATGGAGTTTGACTCCTGCTTCTTGGATCTCCTGAAGTTTCCTAATCAAGCTGTCTCCTTGGCTACTCTTCCACCCCCTGGATCTTGAGCTGGCTGAACTTCTGCAGCTGGATGCATCACACGTGCACTGCCCTTCACACAGCCACTTAAGGGGCTTTGTCTGCTTCCCTTGGCTCAGGCTGGCCTGGGACAGAGCAGACACTGAAGGCCAGGCCTTGGCTGCAGCCTCATTCTCTCCCACACATGCACGACCCAGAGCCCAACTGGCACTGGAGGTGTCAGCCTCTGCTCTTGAGTCTCCCCTGCTGTACTTGACATGAGCTTGAGGAAGGCCTCTGAGTCACTAGGCAGCCCGGTACAGGGCCGGAGCATGCAATCTGACAAATCAAAGTGAATAGAAAAGACAGCCAGGTGGACGTGCTGCCCACTGAGCTTAGGGATGAGCCCTGAGGGCACTGCAGGCCCCACTGCATAAGGAGTATGGAAGTTCTCTGAATGAGAAGTGTTTTCATTAGGGCTCTGTAGAAAAACACGATCAACAGAAGGTATATATGGAGAAGAAAGAGAGATTGAGGGAGAGTGGTGGGAGGAAGGAAGAATGGGGTCAGATAGAAAAAATGGAGATTTTAAGGGCCTGGCTCATACTACTATGACTGGCAGACTAAAATCTGCAGGTTGGGCCAGCAAACAGGAGAACCAGAGAAATGATATTGTAGCTCAAGTCTGGAAGGAGTTTAGAGACAGAATTTCTTCTACATCAGGAAAGCTCAGTCTTTTAAGGCCCTTAAGTGGTTGGGTAAGGCCCACTCACTTACGGAAGGTTATCTAGCCCTCATTGTCTACTGATTTGAATGCTAATCACATCTAAAAGTACCTTCTCATCACCACCGTATCCCATGGCCTAGCCGGGATGGTACATACAGGTGACTATCATGGGAGGCGTCTACTTCTACTGCAGCTACTGTAATGAAGCATCACAAGGGGTGCAGCTCAAAATAACAACCATGTATTCTGTCAGGATTTGATTATGAGATCTGGAAGTCAGTCTATAAACCTCACTCCCTTAAAGCCTCCAAGAGAGCATCCTTCCTGCCTATCCCAGCCCTGGAGGGCCCCAGGTGTTCCTTGGCTCACGGTAACACAAGTGCAACTTCGGTCTCTCCTTTGCATGGCTGTCATCCCTCCTGTGCACAGTTCTTCTCTTCCTATAACTGCACAAGTTATACAGAAATACAGCCACCCTAAGGACTTTCTTTTAGTTGATCAGATACCAAGGCCTTGAAAAGTCATAACTAAGGGTACTGGGGATTAAGATTTCACCATTTGTGTGAGGGCACAATTCAACCCAGAAGGGGAGATATGATCTCAGGAGTGTTACAGAGTTCAGAGGGCAGGGCCAGGCTGGAGGAAGTTAAGGAATAGTCGCCTGCTGGGTTGGGTCTTTGGGTCACTAGCGAAGGATCGCTACAGCTCTGTGTCCTTAGGGGAAGGATCATATCTTATTTATTTGTGTCAGCATGGCACAATCCAGCAGGAGCTTGATGAATCCTTGTGGCAAGGCTGACGCCACCAAGACTGAAAGCTGGTGCTACAGGTGGAAGGGGTGCTGGGCTTTTCCCCAGAGCAACTCAGATCGGGTTTCTGGATGCAGTCACCAGCGCCCTATGGGAGCTCCTCCAACTCAGCACCTCACAGCCTGGGAAGGGCCTGCGGGACCGGGAAGCAAGTGCCAGAGCAGGTGGTCAGCTTCAGGCAGCAGCAGCCAGAGCTGAGGGATCTGTCCACCCCTACCCTGGCTGGGTGGTCATGACACCTTGGTACTTTTTTTTTTTTTCTTTTTGGTGGCACTGGAGATTGAACTCAGGACCTTGCACTTGCCAAGCAAGCTCTTATTCTACTGAGCCATCTCCCTGGCCCAACCCTGGTACCTCTTGACCTCAAGTGCCTCAGCTGACAGCTTTCTGTTGCTGTCTACAGCCTGTCAGGCTGGCTGGTGCCTGCTCCTGGGACAGGGACTCTCCATGGGCACTCCTCTGGCTCCTTTCCACCAGTGCTGGCTGCAACATGACGGGCAAAGTGTCCCATGGGCCTCTGGCTGCCGCATGGTGCATTGCTACCTTCATCTAAGCAGACTGTTAATGTATGCAGATTAGATGCAAAACTGAAGATCAACACACTCAGCAATTAGAGGGCAGCCTGGGCTCCAGGCATAGATTTTTGGATAGAAGAAGCCTCACTAAAAGGTCTTAAATACTCACTTGTGTTCACAGAAAAACTCAAGCTTGTTAACTTCTTTGCTGAGTTCCCAGGGCACAGCCTGGAGCCTGGTCTCTGTCATGGTCTTGCTGCTCTGTGTGCCCTGGACATAGGTGCAGCAGGGGCTTCAGAAATGGTGCTCTGGGCAGCAGGGCTGCCCCAGACTCATGCTGCTTGCTCTTGGACTCTAAAGGTGACTCTGGTCAGTGTGTGGACCTTGGGGGAGGTGGGACAGGCCATACATGACTGCATAGGTGCAGTGGCCTCTGCCCTTACCCCTTGAGCCTCAGTCTCTGTGGGTGAGAATCCTCTGGCTGGTATGTGCTGAGGGCCTCCCATGACATGGCAGAGGGTGTCACAAGGCAGGGGGCGAGAGCTTGCAAACTCAGCTCTCTTCCTTTTATGTATTTATTTTTTTATTTTAGGGAAGGGTCTACAGGGTGCTCAGGGCCTCACTACTAGATTGGACTTGTAGTGATCCACCTGTTTACAGCCTCCCAAGAGCTGGGATTATAGGCACACACTGCCACACGCAGTCTCAATTGCCATCTCAGTACATCCGGGGGGAGAGGCTGGCATGGCAGGCTTGGGGATTGAACCCCCAGCCCCTGCACCTGCTTGCAGGAGCTTTAATCTGCTGAGCTACCAGCCCCTGCACCTGCTTGCAGGTGCTTTAATCCATTAAGCTATTTGGCCAGCCCTTCAGCTCTCTTCCTTTAAAGTCACAAGTCCCATGCAGGGGCCCCCAACCCAAACTACCTCATTTAACCCTAGTCACCTGCCCACCTTCAAGTTCCATCAGTTTTTTAATTTGGGGGTTCATCTCCAACACATGAGCTTTGAAGGGATTCACCGACTACAGCAGGGTCCTGCAGTGACCCTCAGCCTTTGGGGTGGTCCAGAGCAAGGCTTCTTCTCCCTTTGCCTGGAGGATCCCTGAGAGTCACAGCTTTCAGTGAGGGATCAGGACATGAGAAAGAAGCAAGAGAAAGACAGTACACTCCTCAGTGACCTTGGACCTGTTCCTTAGCCTCAGTTATTTGTTTGCCCATCTGTAAAATGGGTTAAATACATTCATCACATGAGTTCACCAGTGTACGAATGAAGTGAGGCATAGTGCTAGGCACAGCATGAGCCTTCTGGACAGAAAATGTCAGTTCCTGGTGTTCTCATCCCCTGGTTCCCTTTGTGGAAGCTGAGTGTCCCAGAACCCAGCTCTGGCATCAGTGCATAGACTCTGAGACGGGTCAGCAAGGAAGAGAAGTCATTCATCTCAGGCTGATGGGCACCTGATGGCTCTGACCGATGCTTGTTTTGTTTAGTGATTCCATTCCTTCGCCTCTGTGATTAGGAGCCATGATTCAACCTGGTAGTTCTCTGTCAGCTCAGCCTCAACTGTGAAGTCCCTTGGAGCTGTCAAAAAAGCTGAGCATCCGAGCTGCCTGTCAATCAACTAGCCAGCCGGTTAGCCGGGTCTACAAACGCAACAGCTGGCCTACCCACCCCATGCCCACCCACCTGCCCACCCCTTGCTGAGGAAGGCAGTCCTGGGTGTTCCTCATTTGCATCAGGAAGGGGTGCTCAGCTCCTCTGCACAGCGCTTGTGTCAGAGCCTGCAGTGACTCCCACTGTGTTGGCTGTGTGTGGCCCCAGCACGCACGTGCCATGCACTCAGTGCAACTTACATGTGTGAATGCTGGTGGGTCTGAATTTGTATGTCTTAGGGCCTATTACACATATGTGTCGAGGGGACATGTCATGGCGCAGGTCTGTGCTGCACAGGGGGCCTCTGCTGTGTGTGATGTGAGTGTGCCGCAAGGGAGTGTGTGCATGTCCACAGTTCCAGGGGCTCTCTGTGAGTCCACAGCGTATGACTTACAGAAGACCCATGCCGGTGTTTCCATCCAGCATTCCCCAACACATAGGGGCCTGGATGGAATAGCAGGAGCTAGGGAATGCTGCTGCAGAAGAGCAAGGACAAACTTCAGGACACCAACAGCAACCCTGGGCCCTAGCTCTCCCCAGCTCGGCCAGCCATGCAATGTGCTGGTGGTTGGCTGCCCCTCCACTCCAGAGACTGTCATGGCAGAACAGTCATGCCATCCAACACCATATGTCTGTCCATTCTGCATGGACTGATGAGCCAGGCAGAATCTTAGGCTCCGGTGACAGTGTCTTAACCATGAACAACAGGGCCATGGCCCCTGCTGTCACTGTTCCAGCAGCCCAGGGCACCTGCAATGATGGCACACAAGCGGAATGATGAAGACATTCCTGGCAGAGTTTGGTGGTCTTGAAATGTGAGAGCATAGCACGCAGAATGAAGGGATGGACATAGAGATTGAGGGTGTCCAGAAAAGGCAAGGCCACGGGGGGTGGGGGGGCAGAAGGCAAAAGTCCTCACAGTCTCAGCAAAGGCTCCAGACCAGCGGTGGTGAACCTACAGCACATGCACTGCAGTGGGCTCTTTGTATCACCGAAAGCTCTAAAAGGTTTGCCTTCCCTGCGCTAGACCTTATCTTCTGAGGCCCAGGGAAGCCTGCAAGGGCTTTAAACTGTGGAGTTATTTTGAATGTAAAGGCCATTGTGCGATGAAAGAACAAAGCCAGAAGCAGCAAGATGGGTCAGGAGATGCTGCCATTGCCCAAGCAGGGGACATCCGGGTCTGGATGGTAATGAGACAAACTGAGGAAGATGTGAAGGGTGTTTCAGGAGTCACCAGCACAACACAGTATTGCAAATGATCAATAGCAGGGCCTTGTGGGCTGGGATCAGCTGGCTCCAGCTCATCTCAGGCCTCAGGGTTGGCTGGGAGCTGGGTAGGGAGCACAGGTTTCTGGCTTGAGCAGCTGGTGGATGCTGCTGCCATTTCCTGTACAGGGCGAGAGGCCAGCCTTGAGTTTGGGGTGGCTGTGGGCCTCCCACATATACACACCCCAAGGGCACAGAGGAAGGGGAAGGGAACAAGGTCAGAGGAGCTGGGAAGATTATGTGCACAGATCACATATGGGAACCCGTGGCGCTTTGAGACCATGAGGGCTAGGGACCAGCACATCTTAGAGGGAAAGCAAAGCTTGGAAGGCGGGGCTGAGAAAGGGGACCTGGGCCTGGGTCCTGCCTTGCTCTGGGCCCCCCGAGGAGCCACAGCTCTCAGCATAGCACCCAGAGGGGGTCAAGTGTCTGAGGGACAGGATTCCTGGTGACTGCTCTCTAGCGAGCTCTGCAGGAATGGGCTTACTTTATCCTAAGTACAACTGAATTCTTGCCATAGGATTATCAGAAAATAACTGAGTGATGCTGGAGCCTGAGGCCAAGGAGGCTCCACAGAGGGGCTGTCTGTTTGTGAGAAAAGTGCCAACCACAGCAACTAGCCCGTCCCTGTGTTAGGTGCTCCAGGGACAGAAATGTGCAGCATGTCCTTCGCTGGACCAGAGTCAGGCTATCGGAGGCAGCCAGTGTGGCAGCCTCATTACCGAGGCAGCCTGAACGGAAGATAATGATCTGTCCAGCTCTTGCTGGCCTCTGGATGTGTTGTTCCAGCAGCAGCGTCAATTACTGAGCTGGCCTGTGGCTGTCAGACTTGTCACAGCTATTGCCTGCGATACCCTGAAGAGCCACAAAAGTAAATCTGTCTTAGCCGGCGATTCTTTGAAGTATCCCCCCACACCACTGCAGTCTGCTCTGTCCTGAGAGAGACTCCCTGGGCCCCCCTGAGGACAGCAGGGCTCCAGCAGACAGGCCTGAAAAGGAGGGCTTGGGGATGGATGCTCTGATCCTTGACAGAGTGCTTCAGAAGGCCATGCGTGGGCAGTCAGTGCTGTCCTCCTCCAGAGGGTCCCTGAATCTGGACAGCACTTCCCCCCCTCTCAGTCCTGGTTTAAGCATGGAAGACGGGTGGCTGAGCTCCAGGCCACTTCAGTCTCCCGTGTCTTCTCCAGCATTTGGAGAACACTGAGCAGCAACGGCATTCTGTGTGCCTCCTAGCAACCCACAGATTGTAAGGACAAGGCCAGAGGTACTGCAGGTGTGGAGAGGGGGTCAGTCTAGCCATTCTCTGCCAAAGATCTGGAACACTCCGTATTTGAGAAGAGAGAGGAATCTCATCAGGCAAGGTCTTGATCTTGAGTCAGATCCAGGTACATACCAGGCAAGAGAAGCCCAGGAAGCTTGTGGCCTGAAGATTTGGCTGGCCTCTCTGAGGGGTAAGACCCACAAGGACAGATATTGGCATGGGCTTGGCATGCTTGGAATGGGCTTGGCATGCTTGGTTGTGGGGATACCTCCTTCCCTGGATATGTGGCCAAGAGCTTACTTTCACTCCCTTCTGAATGACCAGCCCTTGCTCTCCCCATGGTTCAATGCTCTCTTTGCAGCCAGCAGCAGGCCCCACCAGAGCAACCAAATGGACCTACCACAAAGGCCCACAGGACCTTCCTGAGGAGCACTGATGGCCATCCCCTGAGCACAGCTAGGCTCCACACCCACATTTCTCTCTCTCACACACACACAGTAGCAGCAGGCCCAGGAGAGGTGACCAGATCTGTGGTGCAGGCTGCAAGGCTGAGGTAAGGGAGGAGGGCTGAGAGTTCATTAAGGGCTGCGAGTTCACAAGGACTTCTGGAGGAACCCCCCCAAAACAGCAGAAGGTGGCAAGAAAATGGATTGGGAAGATGATGTCATGATATGTGTGAGGGGTGCTGGGTCTGACCTTAGGAGGGTAGACCAGGCCAAGGGGAAGGTAGATGTTATAGAATCTCCAAGCCGGAGGGCTTAGTGAATGAGGGATTTGAGGGGTGAAGGTGAGGGAAATATCTGGGAGACTCCTCCTAATGCTCCACCTGTATCCTTCACAGGGAGGGAGGTCTGGGGGAATAGAGGAGCCAGCATGGGCAAAGATCAACCCTAGATCACACAGAACCTGAGACACAAGCTTGAGAAACATCTGTAGGAAGAACTCTTGGTAGGCAATAGTAGGGAGCATGGGCACACTTAGTGTCTATTGTGGCTTGTATCTAGACATGCCCCCAAAGCCTCCTGGTGGGGGGCATTACAGAGGTGGCTGGATCTAGAGCGTGTGATGCTGGGATCTACTCATGGTTCAATGCTAGGATTGAAGCTGCCCCACTGGGGTGGAAGTGCTACCCTCCCTAAGGTCGGCAGCCTAGATAAGATATGAGGGACAGAAAGAGGACCGCTGCCTGTCCCTGGTAACTTACTTCTGTCTTTCTGCCTGCCATGACCTATTTCTCCTCTCTTGGTGGCCCTTTGCCATGCCACCCAGCGTTGGAGCCAACTACAGACCAAAACCTCCTCAAACTATGAGTCACATAAGCCTCTCCTCCTTTCACTTTGGGTGTCATGTATTTTATCTCAGTGATGAGAAAAGTGACGAAGAGTGGCTGTTCTCCATTTCTGGGCCACCCATCCAGCTTCGGAGGGAGCCCAGACACAAACCATACAACAGCCTTAAGACACCACCATCACCAAGTAATGCTGCTCTCGTTAGGTCTGATCAAAAAGAACATTAAGTAGAATCAAACACTGGAAATGTCACACAGAATTTTCACACTTGTCATGTATACTTAATCTGTGCAAAAGTCTTCTAAAGAAATCCTTCCAACAAGATCATCTCCCCCCATCTTCTCTCCTTTTCAGCATTTTTTGGGGGTGTCTTCATTTGGGAGATGCATCCTCTGCAGGGACCCCGATGCCAGGGTTTGCCTGGAGAGTGGCACAGAGAGGCTTTTGGATTCTGGAAGACACTGCCCAAGGACCCCAATACACCTCTCAAGGCTTAGCAATTCTCTTCTTAGCTTCTATCTGCACATCTGCAGCAGAGCCCCGAAATTAGACCCGGCTGGCTTTGCAACTAGAGTATGCTCACTGTGTAATGGTTGTCCAGAAGGTGACTGGGGTCATCACGAAAGAAGAGCTAAAGATGTTCTGAGCTGTTTTCCTGCTTCCCTGGAAATCCAACCAGAACAGCTGCTCTCAGAATAAAGCCCGAAGATCACAGGCAGGGAGGTGGCCTGTTCCACTGCTGCCTGCAATTCCAGAGGAATTAAGATCCCAGTCTAGATCACCAGGCTGGTGTATGGGGCTCCTTTTTGCAGTTGTGAAACGTGCTATACTAGAAAACAAAAGCAGCCTGGCCCCTGCCTTTGGCCTTCCACACCTAAGTGTGGTGGAGGTGCAGAGGCACCCATGCACATGCGGGTGGGCCGTCCTCCCTGGAATTAATGATTTGAGAACGTGGTAAGAACTGCTCAGTCCACCGAGGCATCTTCTGCAGGATTAAATGTCACTCCTTCTAATGACTTGATTTATGTCCGGAGGTTTACAGCTCCAAACAAAATATTGTGATGATGGCAATAAATCACAAGGGGGATGCTTGCAACAGCGACTAGCATGTTTTGGTTTGTTTCAGGAGTTGATTGCAGAATGAAGGGCTGCTGGGTAACAGCACGTGTGGCAGGCAGGATGGAAACAGGACACAGATGCTGTCAGGCAGTGGGGAACTTCAACTGGAGCATCAGAAGACTTTGAATGCCGGAGGCTTTGGGGAAGGATCTCAGGTTGCAGGAGCCAGAAATTTCCAGAAAGGCACTATTCTGAGCTCGGAGGGCTGCAGTGTAGCTGAACATTGTGGGGATGTCATTTTCAGCTTTTGACCAATAGCCCTTGGGGCATCCCCAAGGGAGAGAGGCAAGAATAGGCCAGGTGAGGGTGGTTCTGCAAGGCTGAGTTCTTTGGAAGAATGGGGACAGGCTGCAGATAGGTGACACCGTGGCTGGCACATCTTAGATTAGCTAAGATTGATCCCTGGAGACTGGGCTCTGCTCTGTGGAGCAAGAGCTCAGAGGAGTTGAAATCCACTTCCAGGGCTGCCTCCACTACAGATCTGGATAGACCCAGCAGGCTCTGCCCAGAAGTCTGGGAGCACATAAGCCTCCACATGGTAAAACTAATCTTGTCCTTGGCAGCAAAACAGAGGGAAAAGGGATAGGAGGAGGTGGGGCTGGGACCAAGTTTCAGACCAAGATCAACTCCTCCTAGCAGAAACAGGGCTGATGGTGGACAGATGTGTCCTTGGAGGAGCCCCGTAGCCTAGAATGCAGCAGCAAACACTGCGCCCTTAAAGCCGGGCGCTGGGGGAAGTGAACCAGGACACCCTGGTCCAGGGTGCACTTAACTAAGGGAGATGGGCGGGAGAGTCAAGATGAGCTTCAGAAGTTGCACGAGCAGTGCTTCTGTGTCAGATGCAATGGGGCACTGATGTGGGGGACGCACCCGCAGGGCAGACAGTGTAAGGTACGTGGGTGGCACATGGATCGTGGGTGGACGGTATGGGCTGAGTGGGTGGGAGGTGGATGGTGCACACATGCTGGGTAGATGGCAAGCAGGGGGGTTAAGATGGGTGGTGGGTGGTACTTGAGGTCTTGATGAAAAGATTTAAGGTGGAGACCCATACTGAGGTCTGGGGCTGTGTAGGTGGGAAGCAGGAGGGACACAGAGCCTGGAGCAGAGAAGTGGACGCTGCACAGCACAGGCCCCCCCTTAGCTTTTAGCAATATCCTGGTTGGCAGAAGGGCACTGAGTCAGAGAGGTGAAGTGCCTCACCCTCATTCACGCTGCTGGTTCAACGGGTGGCAGAAGCCAGCTCTAGACCAGAATCTGACTCCTTACATTGGTTCTAACCTTTAGTTCATACTGCCCACCAGGGCAAGGGGCCAGGGGCCTGGACAGGATGGACACAGCGGGTCAGGCAAAAGGTCACAGAAGGTCTCCCATGACTATTCCACCAATGCCCCATGGTCATGCTCCAGCCTGGTATTACTAGCTAAAGATGCAGCCACTAGTTGTATCATTCTTGTGGGCCAGAGTGACAGGAAACTTGGGCCTCCCTGGCCTCCTCTGGTTTCTCTGACTCTCAGAAAGGTGCACCCATAGGAAAGGAAAGGAGGGACCCCTCAGAAGCCTTCCTGTTAGCCCTGAGCGTATATCCAGCTGCTGAGAAGGATGTTGCCTCCTTCCACTAAATATTGAAAGCAACCTCCAATGTCAGAAGACAAAGCTTCTATCCATCTTTGATTAAAACAGAGCAAGAAAAAAAAACTGCATTGTTTGTCTTATAAAGTCTGGCAAATTTTGATAATGAAATCTTTAGAATATGTAATTCAGAAACCCTTCTAATTCCGGGCAGATAAGGAATAATGGTAACGTATTTCAACTTCAGAAGCAAATATAACCTTTTATCACCTAATTTAACAATCTTGCTGGCAAAATGTGTTAGGTAAATGTAAAATGCTATTTAAATGATAAAATACATTGTCTGGGATGGCAAGGATTTTAATTTTAATTGCCACAAGCAGAGTCCAAACACACTTCCATGCCAGCCCTGACAGACATGGTTAATGATAGGGCGTCCCTAATGAGCAGAGGCAGAAGGGGTCAGCCTGATGGCTGCTGTCTCCCCTGAGAACTGCCCACACCCGA
Source organism: Octomys mimax (assembly GCA_002564305.1). NCBI lineage: Eukaryota > Metazoa > Chordata > Mammalia > Rodentia > Octodontidae > Octomys > Octomys mimax. Next base: position 6,683 of record NDGM011167364.1, on the reverse strand, counting down.
CATCTGTCCAGGCTCGGCAGTACTCATCAACGTCATTCCCTTGTGAGGTATGAATTGGTTGAGATATTAATATTAATCGGCCAACACATTAATATTAATCAGTTAATATATACTTCCCATGACAACAAGAGATAAAGGAATCTTATTATGTGGTGGATCAGGGAACACGGAATATCTAAGTGGATTTCCTCGGGATGTGCAGCATAAAGAACACTAAGCCTCTTAGGCGTGTTATCTCTGCAGAGAATGGAGCTGGGCCCACGCGTGGGCAAAGTACCAAGCAGGGAAAACCCAGTGGGAGAGATTTCCTCTCCACAGGCACGGGGTGGTGTGCCCCCCAGTGAGGGAGGTTGGGGGAACTGGCAGGAGTGGGCAGCTCCCACATTCTTTCCTCTCAGAGTTCTCCCAGCTGCTGCAGAAAATCTTACCCCAGGCCCTGGGCAGTCAGGGGTCCAGGTTGGAGTCCCTCATTCCCCAAAGCAAGAGATACAATGACTCTATGTAGACTCCTAGCCACAACGACTTGTCCCTCCAAGCTTTAGGGGAGGGGACACATTGGTTCTGTAAATTTTCATTTTGGGACTGGGAGATGCCAGGCTTTGTGCTGAAGCCGCGTGGTGGAAATGGAGATGGTCCCTGCTTTGTGGTGCTTCAACAGGGTAAGTTTTACCCTCCCTGTTTGGCAGGAGGGCACTGAGTTGCAGAGAGGTTAAGTACTTCATTCTCGTCCACACCGCTGGCCTGGCTGGGGGCAGAGCCCAGGTCTAGAGCAGATGTGACATCATATGCTGGTTCTAGTCATTAGCCGATGTTGCCAGGCAGTGCTTGGGGCTAGGGGGTTGGCCAGGCAGGGGATAGGATGGACATAAGGAGCAGGTCTCCCACTCTATCACATCCGTGTCACACAGTCAGAATGGGCCCAGGGTCTTGGTCTTGGGCAGCCCGCCCTGGGGCACCAGGGAGGTCAGGGATCTGGGGGTCAGGGGAGGAGGTAGAGACTCACCTACAGACACACACACTGGCTTGCAGTCTGTCTCCACAGGCAAAGGCACATCTGAGCACAATTAACATTTGAAGCACTAATTATTTTACTTGGGTGTCTAAGTCTGAGGATCCTTTAATTTCAGTTTAATTGGAGAAAAATGGTCATCAGTTATTGAACAGTGGGAGGGCGGCTCCACACTTCCCCTTGCTGTGCAGAGCGGGGAATCAGCCCATGCACGAGGCCAGCAGCAGCTGGGATGGGCACACGGTGGGTGCGGCGGGGGAGACTGGGCAGCCTGCCCCCATCGTCTGGGAAGGCTTTCTGGCCAAGTTAATTACTCACCTTTTTGTCTTTTCTATTTTGTTCCATTTTCTGTAACAGCATCAGTTGCGAGAGAACCAAGTACGAGAGGAAATGGGATTCTTATTACGAGGAGAGCTAACGACTTCCCCACCACTCCCCCTTGTACTTGATAATAATCTCAGCTCAAAATGAAATCCTCAGGCCCTCCCCTGCTAGGCTGGCAGAGGGGGCAGGGTGGTGCATTTGCCCAGTGCTGGGGGACAGCTGCACTCTTGCAGAGGAAAAGGTGGATCTGAGGCACCGGAACTTCTCTCTCTTTCTCTGATTTGGGGCTGGGGTCTCCTGGCAGAACCTAGAGATTCTGGTGCTGATGCTAGAAGACTAAAAAGAATCTTTTATTTTGTTTTTAGTTATTTTTTTACCCTTGGGCCTTCTACGGGCAATCTATTAAGAAAATCAGTAGTGTAGATCCCTAGTGGGAAGGTGGCCACCGGGGACCTGGCTGCTGGCTCCTCTGGTGGCCTCTGGGGATGGATGGAGTAGACAGGGGTCATCTGGGACACAGTGGTGCTAACTTTCATGGTTTCTCCTCCAGATGTTCTCAGGGCCAGGCCCTGTCATCACGGCAGTAGTTACAGAAGAAATGAACTAGAAATACTATGGTCTGCCCTGTGTGTACCTCTGTTGGTGACCAAAGCCCCTGCAAAAGCATGACATTTTAAGCTCTTCAGAAAGAGAACTCAGCCATGATCTTACCAGGGCAAATCATGGAGCATCCTCACACCCATCCCCCGTTGTTCTCTCAGCTTCCTGCATCTTCTCAGAAGAGTCCTCATCTTTGCAGGGTTCTCTCAGGCCTGAACCTTCTGGCCTACTTTGGGTATTTTGATCCCTCCAGTCAGGCCAGTTTCCTGGACTGGCCCTAGCAAAGGCTTACAAGTTTAAGAGGATCTCACAGCCTGTAGGACACAGGTGATGGTTTATGGACAGGTGCAAGGCATCAGTCAGCCAGAGAAACCATGCCTGCCAATGGCAGATGCATAAGGCTTGTAGTGGCATGGGCGCTTGGTGAGCCAATGGCCACAGTGCTAGGCAGAACCCCACAATGGCCTGCTGAGTGACTGTAGAGTGCAGAACACAGGGGGTCTTGCTGGGCTCAGAGGACCCAGCCCCACCCTTTACCTGACAGGGCTTCTGAGTTGGGGACTGCTCTGGCTGCTCCCCCTCTATCTCTTCCCCAGTTCCTATCTGGTGCCCTCAGGTGTGTGAGCTCTAGCTTGGCTTCCTCAGATTCTGCTGTCTGCTTCTGGTCCAGGTGCCCACACCTCTCTCCTCCCTGGGGGCTGGCCACACATTTTCCTGGGGTAAGGCCCCTCCCTCCTCAATGGCTGTGCTGACTTCTGGATTAAGGAAGAAGCCTCAAGGAAGAAAGTCAGAGCTGTGAGAGGTCTCAGAGAGCCAGGACTAGCAGAATTTTATGCACCTTCAGCCTCAGTTTCACCATCTCTACCATGGGAGCTCTTGGGCTTTTCACGCAAGGCCATTGGCATCTTCTGGAAGAGGATGACATGATCAACCTGGCCCATGGCCCATGACCCTGCATCTTCTCTCCCTAGCAAGGAGCACAGTGAAAGCTTCATGCAGACGTGGAACCTTAAGAAGGAAGGAAGGCTCTGGTGAAGGGAACCTGGGGCTGGTGGAGCGTGGAACTGTGAGCCTGCTCAGCAGTGGCAGGAGCACGGCTGTAGGCCCAGCACGTAGCGGCAGCTGTAGCTTCAGTTCTCACCAGCTGTCGGCCTTTGAGCAGATCTGGACCTACCTAGACCTTGTATTTCCTCATGTGGAAAATAGAGATGATGATGCGGGTGGGAGTGGGTGGAGATTATGTGAGGTGGGAAACAGACTGCCTGAGTCTGGGCATTTTCAGAAGATGTCTGAGGTCCTAGATGGAGCTGACCAGGTGGTGGAAATGATCTGACTTTGACAAGTGCCTCTTGGCTAGAAGAAAATTGGCCTTGATCAAGCAGGGCAACATCCCCTGGGTTCATGGTGGTGGTGGGGAATCTGTCAAAACTTCCAAGCAGCAACTCCTTCTACCTCTCCGCAGGCACTTGAAATCCCCATCTGTAGGGCCTCATTCCTTCTCCCCTAGAACTCATCAAGAGGAGCTCCGTAGTAATGGAGTAAATGCAGATGGAGTCAGGAGACCTGTGTGGTCTCCAGTGAGTTCATATCCCATATGTGGCAGCGAAAACAAACCCAAAGCTCCCAAGACTTCCTCGGAAATGTTTTTGTCATGAAGCATTTCATTTATGCAAAAGAAAATATGCAACATACAATATATACATTATAAAGGATAATAACAGGGCTAGGGGTGTAGCTCAGTAGTAGAGCCTTGCCTAGCACTCCTAAGGCACTAGGTTTATGCCCACCACCCCCTTAACACTAACAACAGCAGCAACTATGATACACACATCCAGGAATTCAGTCCCAAGCTGGAAAGAGAATATTCTCAAAGGTCTCTCTGTCCCTCTCAGACATCTTCCTCCTGTACCAGAGGTAATCACTGCTGAATTCTGTGGCCATCATTCCTAGCTTTACTTATTTTATTTTTTGCATCTCTTTCTACCCCTTATGTAAAGACTCTATTGCTTTTTTTTTATATGGCATCTTAGAATTGGATGTAGTGAAAGTATTTACACCATAGAAATTGGCAGTTCTACAAAGTGAGGCTTCCTTTTCCTCTTCAACCTGCCTCCCAGAGAGGGTCTATCAGTGTGTGAATGGTGGGAGGCCACCTCCAGAGGAAGGTGTCACCTTCCAGAAGAGGAGGCTACTGAGGTCAGATGTTCGAGTAGGGATGTGACCATGAGTCTCTGACAGTCTTTCTCCATTCCCAGAGGGGGGATGGGTCCAGCCACCTCCTAACATGATGGTCTAAGTGGGGGTAGTCCCAGCTTCTACTATAATAAGTTACAGCAAAGTCCAAACTGGAAGCGACCCCACAAATCTGTCCTCTCATTTATTATTCTATGGTTCACTGTATTTACAGGCCATTCCCTGGAGTCAAACACATGCTTACCAGAGCTCTTCCCACCCTGAAGTTATTTATGACTTGGCATTCAAGGAGGAAAAGCAATTTTCTCAAAACGTCTGATGTCATAATATATAGTCTGTTTGACATGCATGTGCCAAAATGGATTGCTGTGCAGGTCTGCCCCTCAACTACTATTACCCTGAATTAAAAAAGGAGAATTAATATTGTTTGGCAGGATGTTAACTCAAGTAGCAGCCAGAGAAAATGTCTAGAGCATCTTATAGATAATACAAATATCTTTGGAGGAAAAGAGGATGCACCAGTTGTCTGGATAGACCGTTATTTCCTTGAGCCTTCTGCTATGTGACACTGGAGTGAAGTCTGTACTCTTGGTTCCCAGGGTCTATCTCCAAGTCACCTTCCAGATGTGTGGGTGCGTGTATATCTCCTCTGTCTGGATCTCACTAGGGACCATAGTGCCCGGGTCCAGGCACGCTGAAACCGGAAAGAACATGTCCACCAACAGGTGAATCGGCAAATGAAGTTCTGTCACATCTCTACAACTTGTCCCCACTACTTGTCCATAAAAATAAACAAATTAGCAACACACACACCAACATGGTTGAATCGTGCCATTGTTTTAGTGGGCAAAGCAAGCCGGGCATTGGAGTGTAGGATCTCAGTGATATAAAATTCAAGAATAATCCAAACTAATTTCTGGCAGTCACTGGTGGCCGATGCAGGTGGTGGGGACCTGAGGAAGCAGAGAATAAAGGAATGTTCTAGAGGGAGAGAACTGCTTTATATCTTCTTTGGGGTAATGGAATACATTTGTCAAAACTCACTTACAATGAATGTGTTTTCTTGTTTATAAATTACACTTCAATTAAACTGACAGAAAATTGTGTGAACATATTTTAGAACTCTAAAGTGCCATGTTAAAAAAAAAATGCTATTTCAGTTTTTCAGAGATCTTGCTTGTATCTCAGAAACCAAATGGCAACACTTGGAAGGAAAAGGCTTTTTATAAAACTGGAAAAAGAAGTGGATTCAATCACACTGACTACAGTTAATTTGCAGCGATCTTCAACCAGGCCAAGCAATGTGAAGAAACTCCCTCCAACCATATGAAGGAAGTCCCGGTCACCCCATACTTGTCCAGTGTGGGATGAAAAGGGCAGGTAAAGGGGTCACTGTGGGCCAGAAATGACTCTGGCAGGGAGGCACCCTGGGGCTGGGTGAGATTGTGGAAGGAGTCAGGAAGCTCACAGCTGAGCCTCTCTCCCGAGATCATGCTCTGGAGAAAGCTGGCTTGCTGAAGCCTGCGCCGCCTTCCCTGGGCTGCCGGCATCCAGAGACTGGGTGGAGTGGGGTATAAAGGTTCAGCCCCCTCTGTACCAATTCAGGACATCTCTGCAGCGCCATCCCAGCTCCAGGGCTCCCTGTGGGATTTGCTGACTAAATCACAGTCTGACTTCTGCCTCTGCCTCCTCCTGCCTCCATCCCCCTCTTTCCCTCTCAGGTGTGTGGACCCAGCGGCACCTCCCATCCCATCACCCCACACGCAGTACACTTCTTGCGCGTGCTCAGTCTCTCTTCAGTGGTCTGAGAGCAAATGTTAGGGTCGAATCACTCACCAGTCAGGACCCTAGAACTGGTGGTAGGCGGGGCACAAAGAGCCCCTGACAAAAGACAACAATGTACCTAATGAAATGCTTGAACAGCAGGAAAGTCAGAAGGAGAAAATGCTCTGAGGTGTATATGAAGGTTGAGAAATAGGGAGCAAATACTCACTTGGTGGCCAGGGATCAGCTATAAAGAGATTCTAATCTCCTGCAGCAAGAAGAGCAGTCCTCACACTTACTGATGGGTAGAAGCACTTCAGAAGGGGCATTCTTGGCAATGTCAGGCAGCTGATGGGGCAGGGAGAGGACCCTGAGACGTGGAATGAGAGTGTCTGGGTTGGTGCATGTGTGAGCCTCGAATGTCCATGCTTGCCTAAGTCCTCCGGGCTGCAGAAGCAGCCTGCCCACAGCAATGCAGGCTGGTGCTCACTGTTTAAGTGAAGGCGCTGCGGACACTTCAGCTGTACAGACAAGCCTCTCCCAGCTCGTCTCCATTAGGCCACTGATTGTAAGAGGTGACTGAAGAATACGGTGAATGTTTAAATTTAAGAAAAACTTATTACGGTAAGAGACATCCTACCAAGAATGATGGGATAAGTATGTTCAAAGCGAGGAGTAGAGTTCTGAATGTGCTGAGGGGGTTTCCATGTAACACATTTTTTGATTTAAATAGAATAAGTGCTTCCCTGGCAAGCGCAAGGGCCTGAGTTCAATCCCTGGTTCCGCCAAAAAA